>CAUYLG010073156.1:0-27250 GCA_963573385.1 Cacajao melanocephalus
ACAAAACAAATTTAAAAAAAAAACGAGCATAGACAGGACTCTAAGAAAAAAATATAAATATCCCCCCTACCAAAAAAAGCATTTCATAGAAGAAAGAAATAATGAAACAACAAAGAAAAACATGAAGGAAAGTATGTCCAATCTCATTTGTAGTACTGTGAGCTCTTCCTTTTTTATTTATTAAATATTGGAGGAGTAATGTCGTAAAGAAGAAGAGGTGTATCAGAGACAAATTATGAGATAATGCAGAAGGAACTAATGTTAAAATTAATATTCAGCCAAGACCAAGATCTAAGCCTATGTTCACCATCAGAGATTAGATTTCTCAGATGTAAGAAACTTGGGAATGTTACCCAAAAAGTAATTTCATGATAATTTTATCATTAAAACCAGCAGTAAAATTTTTAAAATTTGACATAATAGAGGAAGAACCATTTCTCAGTACTGTCAGCTGCTAGACTGCTCCTGTGTTCATGCTACAGCTTATCTGTGATACTAATAGACACACTCTTTCAACTGAGGTTGGTAGAGAAACATGATATTTTAGGAATTCCTCAGTTTTCTTTAACACTTTCCTCTTTTATTCTTTATACTCTTTGTTGTGTCTAGATCAAAGATGATTTATCACAGATGTTGTTGTACATGATTTGGGTTGTTTTCCTGCCTTGTGAAATTTTAACAAGGCAAACTTAATTTTGTTTTTTATTCATCCTTCAAGATGTGAAACATTCCCATAGAAAACTTTTTCCTGCAATACTCATGGCCTAAATAGAACTAAATAACTACAAAATACTGGTATAATTTTAAAGGTTGCTTTCCTTGATAATTTAATGTTAGTACAACAAACATTTCCAAAGATTGTAATCTTATTGATAAGATTTCTATTACTCTTTCTTGTATTATTTCAATTTTAGAAATATTTATTGGCTCTAATAAGATATGATATTCTTATTAAGGTTATCTAGCTAATATATTATCTGTTAGCATTAACCTTTCCTGTAAATCTATTTATTTATACATTTATTATTTGAAATGATCTGGTTATTTTTAGATATAAAGTTAACAGTTTTCATAATCATCATTAATTTTTGCTGCATTTGACTCTTGCAATAACATTTACATTTATACTTCAACAAATCTATAGACTGTCAACATTTAAGTCACATAGTGATATTTTTCATTCAGAAGTACATATAGAATACATGTCCATATTTGAAAGTGACTATTCAGCTAGTAACAATAAATCTGAATTATATGTCTTGTTTATGCTATTGGTAGCATAATGCTAATTCAATGTACTAGTATCCCATACATTTACATCAGTGATCCTGCAAACATTTAGAGCTGACATTTGAAGTAGGCGAGCTACTCAGCTTTCCAAAAGCTGTAGCCTGAGACAAAGACAAAAATTTTGGCCAAATACTGAGGCTAACACCAAACAATGGTGTATCCCTAAGAAGAAATACAGACCAAATATCTCCTAGACGGAACTTTATGCCATATTCACATAAATACATACACAAATTCTTTATCTTCAAACTTTTAATTTGCATGCCTAAAAAAAAAACAAATGAAATATAAGGGCCCTCAATGAATCATGCCATGGATGTTCTTGCTCTTGTTGATAATGATGATTTATTCTAATCTTATAACCCACTGCCACTTACAACACTTCATAGCAGCCCCTCAGGCAACCATCACTCATAGCCAAATCTCATTCCCCATTTATCACCCTTTGTAATAGCACTCCTTCAGAATGGACTTGGACAAAGTGGGCTTCATGTTGAATTCTGAATAAGAGAATAAAAACAAAGTTATTTGAGACATAAAAGGTATTGCTATAAATGAATAAATTATATGAATAATCTGGATGAAATCAAAATGGTAAAAATAGAAATAAGAAAAGACAAAAATTGTTTATAATACTTTAGGTCAATGTGTACACTATTCTAAAGCAAAGAAATTTCTACTTGTGATAATTTTACTGACTCAGAGAATACATCATTCATATAAAAAAATGAATACTTTGCCTTGAACCTTCAGACTTTACCTATTTTCAAGTTGCCCAACCCTCACAGAATGGCAAGAATAATGGTTCTCAACTTTTTAATTTCATGGCCCTTGAGAGTCTAAAGAATTACTGATAACTTGTGTTAGTACGTTTTCACACTGCTATGAAGAAGTACCTGCGACTGGGTAATTTTAAAAGAAAGAGGTTTACTTGATTCACAGTTTCATATGGCTGGGGAGGCCTCAGGAAACTTACAATATTGGTGGAAGGTGAAGGAGAAGCAAGTACCTTCTTCACAAGGCAGCTGGAAAGAGAAAGAATGCAAGGGAAACTGCCACTTTTAAACCATCAGATCTCGTGAGAACTCTCTCATTATCACGAGAACAGCATGGGGGAAACTGCCCCCATGACACAATCACCTCCCATCAGGTTCCTCCCTCCACAGGTGGGGATTCCAATTCAAGATGAGATTTGGGTGGAAACACAGAGCCAAACCATATCATGACCCTAAATAGATTTTGTTTGTGTGGGTTTTATTTATAGATACCTACCACATTAGATATTGAAATAGAAAATGTTAAATATTTACTTGTTTTATAATAACATAATAAGCCTATCATATGTTAACATAAATGGCATATTTTAATGAAAAATAACTATATTTCTTAAATGAAAAATTTAGTGAGAATTATTGTTTGCAAGTCTCTAATGTCTAGCTGAACAGAAGACAGCTGAATTCCGATATCTGCTTCAGTATTCAGTCTATTGCAATATCTTGTTTGTAAGAAAATCCAGTCTCACATAGGTGTGCAGTTGGAAAAGAGGAAAACAGGATTTTCAGAAAATTGATAATATTCTTCTGTGGTACTATACCAAAATTTGACAAATGATAATTTTTTAAAAGTTGGTTGAATGTGAACACACTGATGACTTTTCCTGTTTTGTTGCAGTAAAATCATAGGTTTATCTTGCATGTAAACCCATGCATGATTTTTTTAAGTGTGCATTAAAATATTGGTTCACAAAGTTAAGCCCATCTTCCAAATGTTGACATATTTCTGCATGCAATACTTTTTCAAAATCACATGTATTAATATTACTATCAACTTCATCAGAAAATAATGAGTATTAGGAAGCTATCAAGCTTTTGATAGCAGACACAAGTTTACTAAAATTCTAATTGTTGTTATGTAAAAACTTAAATATCACTGGCAACAAGTGCTATCAATTGATTTTCTTGAAAGGTCAGTGTCACTCTGTTAATTTTGCAGAAAATGTCTGCTAGATACTAGCCAGATTTCAAGTAAAAATGGTGTCCTATGGGGGAAAAATGGCTAGTTCAGGCCACAGTTCATTCTCACAAGTGATTTTCCTCAAGTTAACCTGTGTAATTTGATATGCAGAAGTGCTTTATGCATATTTCCCATTTTGTCACAGAGCATATTTTCTAAAGTTGACTTGGGATTGATATTCAATGAAATTAAGATATCTTTGCTGTTTCATTAGATATTCTTAACTGAGACTTACTTTTTTAAAAATGTGATTGCATGGCAGTGAAAAAGTCAGTGGCTACCAATACAGTTTGCTGCCACGTTTGATTTGTACCAGTCTGCAAAAAGTTTTACCTACTATTATTTTTGCATCATTTATGCAGATGTCAACTGCTAAAAAAGAAAATGATGTCTTAGTACCATTATGAAATAATTTGATCTCTTCAATTGCCTGAAATTATCTTGCAGATTCCCAGGGTTCTGTAGGGCACATTTTGAAAATCTTTAGACTAGATAATCTTGATTATACTGTCATTTTTGTTGTGACTTACTAATCCCTTCCAAAATAAAACAGAATATTTTGCTGTCTGTTTTGAAAACTACTGAAACAAAGGCTATGAATGTGTGTTGTTTTGTTTTTAATCTTATGTAAATATATATGCTATAGATATACCTGCAGTAATATGAAATTACATACATATGTAGTTTCTCATTACAACATTTTAATAGGAACCAAAAATTGTAAACAATTCGGCTACCCATTGATGGAGAATTTGTTAAATATATTAGATTACATTATACAGTGAAATAACATGCAGCAGCAAAAAGAAAACAGGAAGAAGGAGGAGGAGGAAGAGGAAGAAGAAGGAGAAGGAGGAAGAAGAGGAGGAGGAGGAACAAAAAGAAGAGAATGAGGTAGAGGAGAGAGGGGGATGAGAGTGCTTTTACAGAATTGTTTAGAAACATCACTAGGATATTCTTTAAAAAGGCAAGGTGCAGAATAACATATACAGTATGTGCTATGTTTTGAATGTTTGTGTCCCCTCCAAAATTCATGTTGAAACTTAATCACCAGTGTGATAGCATTAAGAGGTAAAGATTTTGGAGGTGATTGAGTCATGAGGGCTCAATCCCACCCCTTCTGGGTGAGAATAATGCCTTTAAAATGGTACTTAACGTAAGTTTTAAAAACATATCATCCCACTTTCTCAAATTAATGCAGAATAATTTAGGTAATGTTTCATATAAGCATTTTGAGCAAGTTCAAGAAAGTTTATGAATCCTTGAACCTCAAAGTAAATTTTCTCTGCATGTGTTCTACTGAAGCATACCATCAATGACAAGCACTCAGTAATTATTTTTAAAGGGTAAACTCTAACTTATTTTCAAACTACCAAATGCATTTTTTAATTTGACCACAATCAATTTACTTTTTTCCCTGAAGCCACTTTTACTACTTAATATCTAGTTAATGAATGAAAAGTTACACTATATTCCATTCACATATGCTTTAGTGCTGAAATGTAAACAATAGCTAGTTTTCATAGACTTTCCTAGAATGGTTTTTATTAATAGTGTCACCTTCACTGCTTAAACTCATTTGGATTCCCTTCCAATACATGTCCATACATAAAGATGAAAAGTGTAAAACTATTTTATTAGAAATATTGATTTTTAAATTTAAAACTGTTGTGAATAAATTGCTTGTTTAAGAAAAGCCAGAGGGGAAACAGCGAACTAGGGTGTTCTGTGTAAATAAGCACTGTCAGGGCATGCCATTCTCCTTATACTTTCTATGAGGAGATATTGTGCAATCAAGTGTAATTCATGTTTCTGAACCTCGACTGCAAAGAATAAAGAAACCTGTGGCACAATATTGTCATAGATAATGTCTGTCAGCAACTTAAATTCATGGCGCATGCATAATACCAGCACATTCATTATTCTCCCTCCTCATCCACTAAATATACTGGCAAATAAACATTTTGTCAGATTAAGATAACAAAACACTTTCAGAAAATGTCTGCAACATATTCTGAAGAAAACAAAAGAGGGTTTAATCAGGTCCAATAAGCAATGAATGATTCAGCCAGTAGAGCAGTGATTCAGCAAACACTGCTCCAGCCTAAAAAGGCCCATGAGTCAGTAGGCAGGAAGAATTCTTCCATCAAGTGTTCAAAGGAATTCTAATCAGAGAGTGATCTTAGTTCTTCCTAGTATATCCATCAAGAAAGACATAGGCTCTTGTCTCCCAAAGACTTCCTGGGACTCTACGCGGTGGTGGTAAAATGATTCTGAAAAAGCACAGCACAGCCTCCTCTAAAAAAGAAGACAAGTCATGCTGCACAGGATTTTCAGTGTTAAATGATAATTCTTATGCTAGTGAATGCCGTTAATCTGGAAGTTCTCAGCAACTCTTAAACAAATATATCAATGTCCTTGTTCAATATTTCATATAAGTGAATATTATAACAGAAGCCATTATCTCAAAGCAATTTCCTTTTTTCATTTTAAGCATGTAAAAATATCTATCGCATCACATCTCCATTTAAAAAAATAAGAGTATTACAAAAATAATTTCACTGTTTAAATCTATGGAGACTTGTGGAGTTTCTACACACTCCTATGAGGCAAGGATTAGGGATGTAAGGTCGTTTATTCCTATGTACTGCATGACCACTGCTGACTATGCTTCTAAAGTTTTTCTGTTTTCTCTTTGCATTTTCTTTTGTCTGCTATTTGCCATTACTTCAACCGACAAATAAGTGCTGCCTATTTTTCAAACACTGAGCAAGGACTAGATCGCACTTAACAGAGCCAAAAGCCAGTGCTCTGGGGTAGGTCTTTGGTGCTGAGAAATCTGTACCAATTACTTCCAGGTTTAAGACAAAATATGTTATAGTTCATGTATTAGGGTTCTCTAGAGGGCCAGGACTAATAAGATAGATGTATATATGAAGGGGAGTTTATTAGGAAGTATTGACTCACACAATCACCATGTGAAGTCCCACAATAGGCTGTCTGCAAGCTGAGGAGCAAGGAGAGCCAGTCCGAGTCCCAAAACTTCAAAAGCAGGGAAGCTGAAGTGCTGCCTTCAGTCTGTGGCCTGAGGCCCGAGAGCCTCTGGCAAACTACTGGTATAGGTCCAAGAGTCCAAAAGTTGAAGAACTTGGAGTCTGATGTTCAGGGGCAAGAAGCATCCAGCATGGCAGAAAGATGGAGGCCAGAAGAGGCAGGAAGTCTTCTCTATCCATTCCTGCTTTATTCTAGCCATGCTGGCAGCTGACTGGACGGTGCCCATCCAGCTTGAGGGTGGGTCTGCCTTCCCCAGCCCACTGCCTCAAATATTAATCTCCTTTGGCAAAATCCTCACAGACACACCCAGGAACAATACTTCGCATCGTTCAATCCAATCAAGTTAACACTCAACATTAACCATCACAGCTCAAATCTGACTTCTGGGAAAGTGACCTGTTGATTGACCACAATTCCAGCCTTTTATGGTAACTCTTCCAACATTCTAATCGGCATCTTGTCACAAAAGGCAACACTAACTATGTTTAAACAAAAATTCTAATCTTCTCAAGATTGTCCTCATTTTCACAAACCATTTTTCCAAAGGGCGCTCCACAGACCACAGGCTAATCATAGGTAATAAACAGTACTACCCTTAGAACCCGATAGCTGGGACCCCCACACTGAGTCCTCCCCACCACCTGTGGTGTTCTGGCTTCCTCAGGGCTCACCCCTCAGCAGAAGCTTAGAGGGGTCAAAGAGGTGTACCCACCTGGAATGCATCTCACACCTCCAAAGGTCCTAGACCCAAAGGATGTGAGGGGAGGGGCGCCCAGGAGGTTAGACCCTGAATGCAGGGGTGGTGGTATCCCCAAACACCCATGCAGAACTTCTCCTGGGGTGGGAAGATAACTGAGAAAGGAGCCCGCAAGCAGGGAGCCAGAAGCAACTGTGCTCTGTCATCAGGGCACAAAAGTCCAAAGAATCCAAATTCTACATGAAAGCTTGGCCTTCCAGATCATTTTGCATATAAATCACTCAAGGGAAGAGCATGGAACCATTTTAACAATCAGTTAGTTTAATGTATAGCTTTTAAATATTTATGGTGCGATGTGATATTTATGATTATATTTAATACGATATGGGCGCTCATTTGTACTGACGTTCCAGCATGGCAAATGACTGACTGACTGTAAGCACTACAAATTCTGTGACAGCAAAGAAACTTTTTATCTTATTCGCTGCTCTCTTTCCAGGACTGAACACATAGCTGATGAAATGTTAAGTGAAAAAGGTGTTCCATGATTTAAAAACCTGTTTTGGAAATGCTAACTTTTGCAGCCCCCTTTGGAGCACTGATAATGCAAATTAGTACTTTAACAGCTTTGAGTATCCTACCAGTTTAACCCAGGCACCCCCTCTCTCTGCTTTTTTTCCCAGAGACCATCTCACATTTACTCTATGGTAAACGAGTTGTATTAATAGTATTGCTCAAATCAATCGCGTATAGTAACAAAACCACTTTGGTACACCTCAAGAAACCTGGAGTAGGGCCTGGCTTGGTGCCTCACACCTGAAATCCCAGCGCTTTGGGAGGCCTAGGTGGGAAGATCACGAGGTCAGGAGTTTCAGCCCAGGCTGGCCAACATGGTGAAACCCTGTCTCTACTAAAAATACAAAAAAATAGCCGAGCGCAGTGATGCGCACCTGTAGTCCCAGCTACTCGGGAGGCTGAGGCACGAGAATAGCTTGAATCCAGAAGATGGAGGTTGCAGTGAGCAGAGATCATGCCATTGCACTATAGCCTGGGCAACAGAGTAAGACTCCATCTCAAAAAGAAAAAAAACCTGGAGTAACGTATCCTCCAATATGGTTGCAGATACAATCCAAACATTACAAAAAGCTAGTAAATTTATGGGATGCTCTAGAAGGAAATAAATATAAGCTTTTCTTTTTGTGAGCAAACCAAGAATTCAATAACAGCAGAAATTGAACTTTTCCTGGAGTTTTTCTACCTAGAAATAAATGATTTAGAGCATATTGAAAAGACAGAAAAAGAGTTACAAACCTATTATATTAAATTTAAGGTGAAGAATAAATGTCTAGTAAACCTTTAATACTCATTCAACACCGCATATATCTATTTAAAATATATTTATTTCTGGGTAAAGTTGTCACTAATCTTGGTTCAAGCAACCTATAACCAACTTCCCATTTCAAGTTCCAGCATGGCTCTCCACTCTAATTAATACCGATGCTGATTATGATTAACACTTGGTGTCAATGCAAGGTCAAGTGGGGAATTTATACTATAGATTTTTAATTTAAACTGAAACTATAGAAAAAAGTGGGAATGCAAATTAGGATTCTTTCAGAGACAAGCCATAGAGATTTTATTTAAGTTAACACAATCACATGAAAGAATTTATTGGCACAAGGTACTGAAAAAGTATAGATGCCATTGACCTCAGGAATAACTAGATAGAAGAACTCAACTCTCTCCTCTCCCCTTTGTTCTTCTACTTCTTTCCCCCATTCTCTTCTCCCCTCTTCTTGTTCCCCTTATTCTCTCCCTTTTCATCTCCTATTTTGCCCCAATCACAACCCACAGTGTCTCCTCTCAACTTCTCTTTACATTGCCCTCCTTCTCTCCAGTCACGAAGTTTCCTCCCTAAGTCAGGCATCCTAGCAGCAGACAGCACCAAGTAACATCATCAGAGCTTAGGAACCCCAGAGAACAGAACATCTCAAGCTTCAGAAGATAAAAACCTCAAAGAAAGCAGTCTGGTTGGCCTAGTTTGGGTCACATGTTCCCATTATATCAATTGTTAAGATCTAGGAAATCATGCTACTGCCTGACAGCACCCTGAGACCCCAAAATCCTATCACTGGGATAAGATAAATTAAAACAGGACAGGTACTCTTACCAGAATATGGAGTAAAAGGGAGGTTTGACATACAGAGCTTCAGATGTCCTATGTAGAGTGTAAACAGTTACATTTTTGGAAAGTAACTTGACAGCATGTAACAAGACCCTATAAATCCATTACCATGATCTCTGCTAAGAAAAGAGTCCAAACTCAGAAGTCATATTTATCAAGAAGTATACTATAACATCATTTCCAATACCAAAACTTGTCATTAACCTAAGGGTCCAGTAAGAGAAAAACAACTGGGCAAGCCCCTATTGTCCCAGCTACTAGGAAGGCTGAGGCATGAGAATCATTTCAGTCCAGGAGTTCAAGGCCAGCCTAGGAAACATGGCAAGAGCCCCCAAAAACAAAACAAAACAATAAAAATAGGTAAATTATAGTATAACCTCACAATAGAATATGATGTTGCCTTAATGAAGAAAACTGCCTGCTACCTGGATTCTGTCTATTACCAGGAATCCTAAGCTAAGAGGAAAAAGGCAAACTACAAACTTATGTATATATATATAAACCTGGAAAAATAAGTAGATAGAAAATATACAAGAAGAGGTCAGGCATGGTGGCTCACTCCTGTAATTCCAGCACTTTGAGAGTCTGAGATCACGTAAGGCCAAGAGTTCAAGACCAGCTTGGCCAACATGGCACAACTCCATCTCTTAAAAAAAAATGCAAAATTAGTCAGGCATAGTGGCACACACCTGTAATCCCAGCTACTCTGGAGGCTGAGGCAAGAGAATCACTTGAACCCAGAAGGTGGAGGTTGCAGTGAACCAGGATTATGCCAGGTACTCCAGCCTGGGTGACAGAGCAAGACCCCATCTTTCTGCCTCAAAAAAAAGATAGAAGAAGAAACAACTCCAAAATGTTAACAGACTGTAGGTACTACGGCAATAGGTGATCATTTATCTTTTACAAATATTCTTCTATCATTTCTATATTTTCTATAACAGATGTATAATTTTAATGGTAAAAAAATTAACTTCAAGATTTAAAAACTATAAGACTGAAGCACTTAAGCATCAGATGAGTGTTCTTAGAATTTCTCATCTTCCCAAGTTTACCAGGTGTTCCCCAAAATCAGTTATTTATTTCAAAATATTATTGTAAATTGTATAGATGCAATGGCCTTTGCCAACACTAGAGAAGTGAACAAACAAAAAAAAATGTACAGAATGGAGTACAAACTAGTCAATCATAAGAGAAGGGAGCATTTGCTTCTCTAATCTAAAACCTGTGGTATTCAGGGACAAACATCATGAGGCACCATGCACAGCTATTTCTGTTAGGATACATTTAAACTATGTAGAATGGAACAGAAACAATTAGACCTTTGTATGATTAGGACAAGGTCTAGAAACCATCTCCCCACCCCTACCCTACCCTTCGGACCTTCCGATCTCTTGACCCCAAGCCCTGATGCATGCAGACCTCACCCACCCCACTCCTAATCCACACTTGTCCCTTTTCATTCCCAACCTCGACACAACACAACCCCCCTGCATTTTGATTCACGTCACTTTACAGGTTTCTACTCTGGAGGATGAGGAAGGTCATTAAGAATTATCTTCTAGTCAAGAGGTCAATAAGGCAAGATGGGGCAACAGGGAAGTGACAGCTTCAGGGACAGAGACACACTCAACAGCTGCCCCATCCACATTATGCTACCCAGGCAGAATAGACTGTTTCCTCACCATGGTTCCTGAGAGCTCAGCTTCACAGTCAGCAAAATGAAAGACTGCTTTGAAACCAAGTCAGACAGAGGTACTCACATAGCGCTTAATGTTTGTAACAATCTATTTTGCTTTTATGTTATCCTAATTTCTTGTGAGGTCCTTGTCTGAAGAAAAGACACTTAATAAAGGTTCATTCTACCTGAAGTTCATCCAGTACCAACTATGTTCCTAATTTGTTGTGTGACCAAAGGTAAGTCACATCATCTTTTTGTTCCTATAATATCAGAAGTCTTGACTAAGTTCATCTTTCAAGCGTCTGTTGACTATAACATTTGATTGTTCTATGGAAGTCTTTTTACAAAGTCTTAGCTACCATCCTGCAGAATATAGGGCACAATAAATCCAACATCTTTTGTTATTGCTCGCAAACTCTCTTTTTCTAGGGTTCTTCTCACAGGATGAATTTGAAACTTCTCAGCTTACCCATGTGCTTACTACATACACTTAGTAACATATAAATTCAAAATGTTACTATTAAAAACAAAAATAATCACTTTTAATTTATATTTTCACAGAAACATTTTAGCTATTAAAATTTAGCTGTATAATGAAAATTAAAATATCCACTGTAATGTAATATGGATTTTCAGATAAAATCTATGCTAAGAAGGAAGAGAATTTTAAAGGGGACATCCAGAATCAGATATACAGCAGTAGGATGCATAGAAGGGAAAGGAAAGGAGAAAGAGGAGAAGGAAGGAAAGAAAGAGTTGTTTACTTTTGACAATATGGAGGCAGACTTTTTAAAAACCACCAAAGCTGTTAAAATCCTGTCATTTGTATTCAGAAAATATAACCTGGGAAGTCAACTTTTATCAATTTTTATATCATGCTTAACATCTACTAAATCCCCCAGACAATAAATAAAGATCAAATGATCTTTATTACACACACATGCGCCTCAGCCTCTCCGCAGAATACAGACATCACCCACAGCTGACTTAGCTGCCAGCCACATCCCTGACTCCTCTGCCTCCACTACCTATACTGGTCTTCCTTATTGAAGGTTCTGAGACTCAAATGACCCACACGGCTCTGTAGATCATGATTCATATTGCAATAGGCAATAGGCTATTTCCTTCCTTTCCTTCAGTGGATAAAATGTTGCTTCTATATTGGATTAACCAACTTTATACGTTCTCCTTCAGGACTTCTTGTTATGTGATGACAATATGCATTCTTATTATTTTTTTAAAAGTCAACATCAGTAACAGTGGCCACTTTGGTGTGTGACCACTCAAAATCATGATCTATAAGAATTAGGAAATTTAAGCGAGGGGTGGTACGGAGTACATACCCAGACTAAGGAACTCACAAAGGTAATAGTTGACAAGTATAAACTGAACACGTCTGGATGTATCCATGTACACATGTGTCAGCTGAATGTGTTTGAACATCTTACTACTTCAATAAACATCATCTGTGCCTTCAAGGCCCAGAAAGGTGGCTATTCCAGTTGAAGTAGACTTCCCAGTACCTTGACGTGCCTCAGAGCCCTCTATCTCTACATAAAGTCTTCCAGGGCCCTTGGTCTGCTGAGTGTCTCTGTGAAGCTTTGCTATATATGTCTATACTGTCATCCTTAAAGCTTAGCATACTATTTAATGCTTTGTCAACATGTGGCTGGGTTTGCGTATTTGAAATACAACTGAAGAGTGACTCTCTATACAACCCTACAACAGGAAAAGGGTGAATTAATTAAAAGCTTAACTAATTCTCCTCACTCGACTTCCATACTGCCTTTTCTTGTGGCCTGGCTTCTAGCCAAGTCCTGCAGGTCAGCCGACCGCCAAAGACAGATCCCCAGGTGCTGGGAAATGTAGGGCAACTTCAGTAGCCAGATTCTTATATAGTAAAAGCAAATCAGAAATAGACAGATTTTTAAGTAGATAACTCGAGCTTATTAACGTGCTATCATTTTCTTAACTTTACCAGCTCTCTGAGGTTATCATGCAAAATGTTCACTGTTCACATCTACAGTTGTTAAAGCATGCAGTAGCTGTTTCTCGTCCAAATACAACATTTTCCCAAAATATTGCACTGACACATTTTGCAAATAACAAAAGTGAAACACCTTTGAAGTGGTAGCACAGAAAATACAATCATACAGTTCCACAAAGAAAGTAAAAGAGAAACTTTTCCCCAGTTTCCAACCTACTGAATTCCTCAAAAATGTATTGATTCTAGAAATAAAACCATACCATCTTTGTAAAACAAGGAAAGGCATTTTTTTTTCTCGTCTACTTCTAACATTCTGCTTTCTAGAAGCCAAAAGAAATTATCTATTCTCATTAAAGGAATTATGAATGGAAGCGTTTTTTCATTTGGCTAAGAATGCTTACAATGAATGTGCATAAAGCTGAAATTCATGAGCAAGGGTATCAAAAAGCATTCTACTTGAAATAGCTAACTCTTACAGAAGAAATATGCAAGTTTTAAAGGCAAAACAATCTTTTCTTGAACCATCTCTACAGTTATCTCATGATTTTAACAAATATCGATAGTTTTACATAAGCCAAAATCAGCTTTGAAGATAATAATTCTTCATTCTGCCTGGGTCAATTCAGGGTATGTGTTGCAGGGTTGAAGGTAATAGTGGGTTTATCATTGTTTGATGAAATATAAATTGGTGTAGCACCTTCTCTACTGCTGTAACACTCTGGACTTAATCCCACAAGTGCTCATCATTTGCTCAACAATTCCGAGTGTCCTTCTCCCCAAAGGACTGTAAACTTTTCAAAGGTAGGACACATTTTTTATTTCCAGCATCTTTCAAAATATCTGAAATTTATTAAAGGTTTGTTAACTTAATGATTAAAATGTTCAATTTACTAATAAACATGATAATTCCAGGAATTATGGTAGAAGAAAAAAAGCATTATATAATGGTCTAACATGTCATACAGGTCTCACATGTCACTTGAACCGTGAATATAGTAGCAGAATTCTCTACATTTTAATTACTTCCAGAACACACCTTCAAACTCAGTTTCAGATACATAGAGTCCAAAAAGTATAAAGGAAACTACAGAAAAATCTTCGTTCATTTCATGTCCGTGTCCCTGTTTATGGTATATTTTGAATGACCTTCATTCTCTGCGTTCTGAACTCCTGCCTGCCTGGAAATAACATGAAGAATCGGTTTCTCATTTCTAGATTATCAGCCTACTAGATCGCAGAGCTTTGGCTTGTTTCGGATAGCTGGTTCTGCTGGAAACTTGTGTGCCTCCCTAACCAGTTCTATTTGGCTGCTATTGAAATCTTAGCATTATACTTCTACAACCACTACTTATATCCTTAGCATTGTATATCTAAAGCTGAAAGAGTAACCTATTTCATACTTCTCTATAAACATTGTAACTACTTAGGATGGCACAGAATGTGAATTTTTAAAAATTTCCTCAGTGACTATATGATAAACTTAAAACTAAAGCACCAATACAATTCTACATTTTTTAGTTACTAATGCAAAAACCTGACCATCAAAACAGAAATGATGTTCTCAGCATATCAAGTTATCCCTTTTTAAAGAGATAAACGTGCCTTTTTGAGATTATCTTTAAAATAATATAGGAACTGCATCAAATAGTGCATACATCAATATTATTAACAAGTGATTTTCTGAAATAATATATAGTGATTATTATTTTCTGAATTTCATAGATGAAGTAATTGAGAGAAACAAGATTATTCTCCCAGGTTCTCAAAAAACCAGAAAATATAAGATTAACATACCAGACTCTTTTTTTGTCAGGGGTTCTACCCAACTCCTTCCAAAAGAGATTGGAAGTTTCATATCATGAATGGATAGAAAGAAAACTAACATTTACTGAGTACCTAAAATTTCCTAAATACTGTGATGTTTCAGACAGTAATTAAAACAGTGTGTAATGTAGTATTGTTATCATTTTGCAGACAAGAATAATAAGATACAGACAGGTTTCTTTTCCAAAATCACATAGCTAAGAAGTATTAAAATGCTACTTTGTTCAGAATTCGAACCCAGGTCTATGCAATTCCAAAGCCAGCACATGTCATTCCTCCCTAGTATGCTGATATAGGTACAATAAACCCAGAAAGCCCCTAATCAAAAAAAATTAAAAACAAACAATAAAAAAGCAAGTGATAGAAGGCTAAAGAACTAAAGATAAATATTCCAAAAAATGTATGTTAGAAAGACCTACTAGATTTTAACCCAAATCTCAGGTCTGTACCATATGTCAGCCAAGAGAAGGAAATTCACAGGGTTGCAGCTCTCATTTATCTAACAAAAAAAGGATTCTCATTCTATCAAGGAAACAACTTACAAGTTCTAAAAAGGATTTCTAGTGTAAGTTACAAACTGAATCTTATACAATAGAATCCCTTTTCTCCATAATAGTTTTTTAAAAATTGTAAAAATATCATCCACATACCTGTTTCATGTACAGGAGCCCATTCCTATGGCCAGGTACAAGTGATCCAAAATAACATGCTGCTAGGATAATAGCAGTAAAAGAACAAGACAATGTCACACACACAAAGTTTTAACTTCCTCAAATCATTATTAGTTCTTAGTCTTTCCTTTTCATCTTACATTCATCAGCAAAACACCTTCCTGCCAGCAAGGAAGAAAAGGCCTGCTGCTTTTGCCGGAACAATGACTGGTCATTCTACGTGATTCAGCCCATCAGCTAGTCAATCAGCTGGTCAACAAATATTTATTGAGTGTCGACCACGTGCCAAATATTGTGCTAGGTACAAGTGAGCTCAACAGACCTGGGCTACACGAATGAAGTCTATTCTCTGATGGAGGAAACAAATCACCCACCACATAAATATTTATAGTCAAACTTCACCAAGTATCACCAAGGCATTACAAAGCACTATGAGAGCCAGTAACAAGGGGACAAGTGTGAGCATCCAGCAGAGGCAGAGAACACATTAAGAAAAGTTGGAAGCGATAATCCTAAGCAAATTAGCATAGGAACAGAAAACCCAACACTGCATGTTCTCACTTATAAGTGGAAACTAAACATTGAGCACACATGAACATGAGTGTGGGAATAACAGACACTGTGGACTACCAGCGGGTTGGCAGTGAGGGTTAAAAAATCAACTATTGGGTACTATGCCCATTACCTGGGTGTCAGGATCCTTACTCCAAACCTCAGCATCACGTAAATTTCCCACATCACAAATCTGCACGTGTACCTTCTGTATTTAAAAGTTGAAAAAAAAAGAAAAGAAAAGCATCCCTAGGTCAGACTTGCTTTTGTCAAGCACATAATTAGCCACCTACATTTGTCAACTACTATTGTGTGTACAGAGCCACCTCAGAGATCATAAAGTATACAAAGAAGCCTAAAATACACACCTTTGAAAAATACACACCTTCAAATTCAATTAGAAGGAAATAGACATGAGAAATTAATAATAGAGGAAAGCACTAGAGGAGCATTAAATAAGTAGCACCAATAAGTGGCAGTGGGGCAAAAGGACCAATAAACCACTAAGGGCCGCTGTGACTTGGAAAGAATCCTCAGGCAAGGTAGAAGTGAGCTAGTCCCAGCCACAATGGTTCTCAAACAATTTTGACTAAAACACACAGTAGAAAATATATTTTCTGCCTTGGCCCAATATAAATATACAGATATAAATACAACTGATGTTTTATCAAACAAAACTCTCTCTCATAGTAGGTGGTCCCCAATGATTGTTTGTATTCTACTCTGTTGTTAAAAACTTGTTCTTAAATATTCTGACTGCTCATCATAACCCACTAAATCCATTACCCACTAATGAGTGGTAACTTAACGTTTGAGATTTCCATAACAGAAAGGAGTTTTACACACAGAAAAGGTCCTTCACAGAGGTACAGGGAAAGTGGATGATTCTCACTTCCTGCACAGGAAGTCCAAGTCAACGTGCCTTTTCACTCCTCCTCATCCTTCTCCTCCTACCTCTCCTCATTTCCAGGCCCATGACTTAGCTATAAGGAATCCACACCCAGCACTGGGCCATACCACATACTGCCATCATAACCTTCTCTGAGACATTGTTTCCACCCTTCCTTCCCCTGGACCACCAGCACCAGCCTCTGATTCTCAGACAAAACATATTAAGCTTTCCCATAGAAGTGTAAGTAAAGATTGCTATTAAACATATGACTAGATCAGAATTCCTCATCAGACCTACAGTTCAGGTCCTGAGGCTACACACTGAGTTTGTAAATGTGTCCATGTTTTTTCTCCAAAATCAAATTAATAACTCACAAACGCAGGAGATTCATCTGCTATGTACCTCTAGAAGCATTAGTATTAGGCCCAATTCAGTTTTTAAGGCCAGTGCTTTTACAATGGAGCAGATCTCCAGTTTCATAAAGACACACACACACACACACACACACAACAGGGCTTCCAATTTCACATGAACATTGTGGTGATCTTTATTCAATACCCACCAATGTTGATAAACTTTTCATCTGGGAAAGAGCTCATTCTTTGATTACTATCTGGAAGGTGTAGATTTAACAAGATACTCAAAAAATGTAACCCACAGACTTGATCTCAGAGCCTGAGAGCAATAGTTTCCATCCTCACCAGCTTCACACATGTGCCACAGATACTCCCCAGTTTGTTCTCTTTTCTCTTTAAGGAAGAAACAGTTGTTTAAAAATGAAAATGTGAACTCAAAACAAGGTAATAGTCAGAATTAGGTGGGGAACAGGTTAGGGAATGTATCTATTGCAGTTATCGATGCAAATGATGAAAATGCATTTCTCGATTTGGTTTAATTAAAACCAAAATTGATTGGCCTATATTTGGGTGTCCGAAGACATATTCTTTTCTTTGGCCCTACCCATCTGCAAGCCTCCTTAAAAAATCTGGAAAAGAGGGTTTCTTCCTTCACTAGTGGGCAGAACTGATGTTAATAATCTGGGAAGTAGCAGAAGAATCCTTCAGTGACACTGTTCCATAAGCAGCTCCATGCACACACACACAGACACACACACACACACCCCACACCCAGGCCCAACATTACCAGCGGAGAGTAGAGATGCTTCCTAGGCTAGTTTGGTTCATTCTGGAGTTTTCTGTTTGTTGCAGGTGTGTGCGCACACGTGTTCATTTGAAGAGTACTCAGGGCACTTAATGCTCTAAAGCTAAAGACAATACACAGTCACTTCTGTCTAAACCACAGTCACTCCAAAGGGCAGCAATATCGCCAGAACTGACATTCGCCTTAAAATGAACCTGAATAGGCCCCAATTTTAGGACTGGGGATGCTCTAAGTAAGAGCATCTCTCTGATGACCGAATTCTGCAAATTGTCTGTTGGGTTTAGTGACCAAAGGACCTGTTCATTATGAAATTTTAATCAGATCCGATTACTCTTTTGCTCTGTCAAAGATAATGGTTAAATAGCATTGGCCACTTTTAAACTTCCGTATAACCCATGTAAATTGTTGAGAGGGAAATGAAACTCATCCACTTAGGAATTACCTACTGGACTTGCCTTCCTATGTGACTAGTGATTGATAGTTGATTTGGAAAGGCAAATTGCTTCTGCTACACCTTTTTTGTCAAAATGCATATGAAGAGTTTTATCTTAGGTCTCCCGTTACACGAGGTAGCTTGTGGGGACGGCTGGCTTCCGCAGGGTGGCCCCGAGGGGAATCCAAAGAACCCGGCCGGGGTGGGATTCCGCTGGGTATTCGGGTCCTGGGGGCTCCGGGGCAGACCGCGCGGGCTTGAGACGCTTCCCCGGCTTTGGGCCGCAGCGGAGCGCCCGGCGGAGGCGCCAAAGACAGGCCTGGGCTACCTCGGCCAAACGGGCGGCGAAGGCAACGCCTGGGCATCTGCGCTCCGGCTCTGGAGAAAAGGCGAGAAAAGCCAGAAGGCAGCGGGGGTCGATGGGAAAGCGATGCGGCTGCGGCTCCCGGCCACTGCGCGCGCGGTTCCCTGCAGGCTGCAGCGCGGCGCGGGCCGAGCGCGGCAGGGGGCGCAGGCGGGGGACGGGGTGGAGGGGGCGCGGGCGACCTGCAGGTCAGGCGGCCCGGGAGCCGCCCCGGGAGGGCCCAGGCGCCCGCCGAGCGGCGGATCGGTGGACCAGCCTGCGGCTCCCGGGGCTCGGGACGCCCCTGCGCGGCTGCCCGAGACCGCAGCATCGCCGCGCCGCCCAAACGCAATTTTGACCGCTGTGTCCCCGGTCGGCCGCCTAAGGCCAAGGCGAGGAGGGAGGAGAGACCGAGAGAGAACACGCGAATGGAGTGGGGGAGGGGACCCGGAGCGGAGAAGCGGTGTCATTTCCACCAACTGGGCTCCTTCCTGACCCAGCCGCTCATCTGTCACCGCTGTCTCATTCCTGTTATTTACATCTGTCTTTAGCATTCTAATTACTCGCTTTATTACTTTAGCCTGGAGGAATCCTGTAAAAAACAACGGAGATGAGGATCCTACCACACAATAAAACTGCCCAAAATCCCCACTGCACATTATACAGAGCACTTGAGAATATTTGTGCTGTTATATGACCTCAATATGTCCTTAAATTGATCTTATTATATCTTTCTTTCTCCCTTCTCTTTCCCCGTGTGTATGTAATGAACTCTTTTAAGGTGTGGAACGCAAGAATAAGCTGTTCAACAAATGATGAAAATGAGATTCTTCTTTGAGGGGGCGGTAACAGGGCGAGGGCAGAGAAGACTTGGAGGCATTTGGACCAGCCCCGCACAAGTCCAGTTCCTAAACTCTTGGTTTCATTTTTACGTCTGTGTGGTAAAGGAGAACCCTCTTCACTCCCGAGCTTCTAAGGCTTAGAGGAGGGAATAAAATGCCTAATGTCTTTCATTATCTTGCATTAATCTCTGAGTCCCCAGAAGGTCTCAGGAGGGGAAATGAATTTAGAGTAGGAATAGAAGTGGGGTTCAAAAATCATGGTGGCTTGAATGTTTTTCTTTTAAGGTAAGATTTAGAGATGGGCGGGGTGGGGGGGGGCATGCAAAATCGGACTAAACCCCCTACTAGCAGGATTCCTCTATACCCTCAAGACTGGATTCAAGAGGAGGCAGATTCAACCTACCAGAAAATCCTGGACAGAAATGCAGCTTTCTAACTGTTATTTATTCCTGCTAGTGGAATTATTGTTGCACTCAGTTGCAATTTTCTGGCTGTGCTAATGGTTTTCTTTATTGTGTTACACTAACATAATCTCCTCCAGAAAGAAAACGACAAAATATATGGATTTTTAGATAAATAACTGAGGTAATTTATTGGCCTTTATGCTCTTCTGATGGGGTGGTTGATAGATAATGTAATAATATGTACATAATTAAGCGGGTTTACTGTACCTCAGTGAAAATAGGTTCAAAGGCAGTATCTCTGTCTTTAGGCCTATGGTTTTCTCGATGGATATTTACTTCCTCTAGCCTGTGGAATGAAGGGGGAAACCTCAGGAAACAAACTACTGTGTGTAAAATAGAGGATGGCGGTGAAAAGAGGGGAAAAAAGAAAACTGGTGAGTCCTTTCATAAAGGACATTCGATTAGGGCCCATTTCCCACCCAAACTCTTCTCATAAGGTTCAGTAAGCCACTGTAAGTATGAACTGAGAAGGACATTTTGTAGACGAACATAGATCTTCCCTGAGAAATGAATGACTTAGATCCAGCTCAGGCAGAAGGCCTTCAAAAACACGCTCTCAGGACTCAGAGATCTGCTCCCAAAGAAACATGAAGGCTTCTGGGAGAAGATCACTGATAGTGAACTTGGTGACCAAATGCCCCCTTACCCTGTCTTCTGGAGGTTGCCCATGCAAGGCATGGTGTACTTGCTCTTCCAAACTCATCTAAATTACATCAATAACAGAGCGTACTCTTTAATGAGCTCTCAACTTTAAAGACTTGAAGGATATTAACAAGCCGCTTGACAAATGGTGCTTAGAAGCACATTAAAGACGCTGCTAATGGAGCGCATAATGACGGCTAATTTTCGATCAGATATAAATTAGAGCCCCAACAGTTATTTGCCTTAAGGACTTTATGTAAATGATTCTGTTCTGTATAAACTGAAAAGCGAAGAGAGCCCTGCCATTTTGGCAATCCTTGTGGATATGATTCATAGATCTGCAACAGAACTGGGCAGAGACAACTGATGGCATTTTCATCTAAAAGTCAGTGTGTTTAGGTAGTAAATAGGATAACTTCTAGAGTTGATGTAGCCTTTTTCAAGCAAAAGAGTAAAAATGTCCTTGGCACCTCCCCCACATGGTTAAAGAAGTTCACAAAAAGAAAAAGAAAATGGAAAAGAGCATTCAGACTCCTCTCTGTCTGACCTGCATCTCCTACCTACCAAGATACCCAGAACAGCCACAGCTGCTCCTTCAGTAGGACCCAAATCTGCTTCACAGGCTCCCTAACCATGCATCCCTGCACCACCCTCAAAGACAAAGAAAACTTTCAAGGATCTAAGCCTCGTTTATCACTTTTTAGAATCCTCTCGCTGTGAAATCACTTGAGATCTCATTCCTAGCTTTGCATACAATTCACATCCTGCAAGAGTGTACTAGGAAGGGGAAGGGAGTGGGAGAAGAAGAGGAGGAGGAGGAGAACAGTGATGAGGGTGGTAGTGGTGAGGTCGGAAGAAGGATGGTGAAAGAACTTGAAGGAGTTCAAACACAAAGGATGGAGGAACCATAATACCTACCCAATTCAAAGTGGAAGAGACTTTGTAGCTTTTTGGTTTTTAAAATTTATTTATTTATTTTTGAACTGCTGTGCCATCCCACACTTCCTCATTATAAGAGTTAGGTCTCAAGTCATCAGAGTGTACAAAAAGGTTTGGGGACTGATTCCTAAAATTTATTTCCTTCCAACCTATTCCTGTCCTTGTGCCTGATGGGAAGCTGGGGAGAAGAGTTACTCTAGGATGGTCTTACCTATGTCCAGTTTCTGCTTTATCACATCTACTTGCCGTCAGCTGGGTGAAATACCATGTGAAACACTGGGATTGCTTGGAGCTGCATCTGGCTGCAGTTTCAGGGATAGCATCCTTTCCTGAACCAGGGGAAAGAGTTTGTATGAGTGAGTTTGCAAAACTTAAATAGACAGCCAACTCTAGCTTGTCAATTGCTTGTTTATTATTAATTACAGACAAACAAAAACTCAGTCTTGCTGCTTCAGGAAAGCCAAGCATTATTGCATCTCAGGATAGTTTTCTCTGCCTTTCACATGCAAGATAAATATGGATTTGGAGGGATCATTTTTATAAGCAACTCATGGGCAGCATTAAAGTTGATACAGAAATCCTGCCCCAGTAAGTGAGCTGTTTCTAACTGTGACACCAGCTTCTAAGATTTCCTCATCCAAGCTATTTGTGAGATGAGAGGAGAGAGAAGAGGGAGGGGGGAGGGGAAAATGGAAGGAGGAAGGATTGAACAGTAAAGAGATTTCACCTAGGCTGATTAAATCATTTTATGTTGCAGTAACTGATACCTAATGGCCATGAGTTAAATGGTTGGGAGTAAGGATGCGCCTCACCATCATTACTGAGTTATGAAGTAGTTTCAGATCCGGGTATAATAAATACAATTGTTCTTAACTTAATTTAAATCTGTCTATTCTCCCCTCTAAACTTCCTCCCCAATTGTACACACTTCTAGAGCATAAAGGCCAGGTGAGAAACATCTGGACATTGCTTCAACCTTCTAGTTTAGGATTCGACAGCAATGGAGCAAATAGAAACAGCAGCCTCGGCTTTCCCTTTGTCTGACAGCAACCTCTTGCTCATTTCTGCTCTCCACTGGGTACCTTATCTTCTGTGCTGATGCCAAAACTGAATGGTAAAAAATACTATTTGAAAAACAAAACCTGGAGTTATCTTAATAACAAAATTAACGACAAAACCAAAGAATTCTAGTCTTGCCTGGTTTTGAGAGGAAACGTGGCTGAGCTTTTCAGAATTAGAAGCTGTGTGTGCCATATTCAGCTCAGAAACTTGATTTGCTGTAACATGTTTTGTGATTTTCTTTACAGTGAATGAATGCTTATTACCAAGTCTAATTACCAGTTATCCAGGTAGGTCTGCTCTTCTCCTCAGAACAAATTTAGAACACTTGGCAAAATGGAACTGGTCTAGCTCCCCGCACTGATGCCCTTCTATTTTATTATAGCGCCTCTTTCTCTTTGCATGTCTACACTGCAGGATCTAAGATAGAGAGATAACATATGTGGTCATTCTTTGCATTATTTCCCTCTCCCTGGGGAAAGATAGATAACTCCCTCTTATTAACTACCCATCACCTCCTCGCGTATTCCCTCTTTTTCTCATTCACATTTCCAACTTGGAGTGAATCCCAGGGAAAAAGAAATGTCTCCCTGAAAAGGAAAGCAGTGTGAGAAAAAAAAAATCAATGAAATGATTTAGGAAATGGAAGAATGGGTCCCTCTGACAATACTGTAATTAAAAGCTTTCAGGACTGTAAAGTGAAAAGTTGATGAAAGAAAGTGCAAGTTACCAACCAATTCTTATCTAACCCAGTAGGACTATTTAGGGGAAGTTAGACTTAATTTAAGGTTGTGGACCCCAGGGTCCTCAAACTGCTCTTTTCCCAGATGGAATCATACATTCTATCTCAAAAGTCAGGAGCTGAGTTCTCTTCCCCACAAAATCCTAAGACTCTGGAGGTGAAGGAGAAAGGAGTTGCCTCTATTCTGACTCAAGGTGACAAAATGATCACCTCCAGAAACTGAGATGGAAAGTTAGCTCTTGGGCACCATTAGCTGGTACATTGGAGTTGGTACCAAAATGGGACTTAAAACCAGTTAGCCAGGCTGCCCTCTCTGAAAGCCACCACAAAACCCTGGAAAGGGTAAAGACTGAATCCTGCTTCCCAAGAGAACCTCACTTTAATTCTGGCTCCTCATCTCTGCCCATCCCTGCTGAGCTCAGCTGCAGGCCAGGTCTCCTGTTTTCCCTGGGAAACACAGATGGCTTCCACCTTCGGAGCCAGAAGTGCTGCTGCCAAAAAGACACAGTGACGGGCTCTGTGTAAAGGGAGGACCCACAGGCAGGACACCTGTAGCAAACAAAAGGTAAAAGCCCTGTCAGGTGCTTTGAAAAAAAATACACAGAAAGGGGAGTTTCAAGCACCTTTGCAGGAAAAGCAAGTGTCTTGGTAAGACTAAGAAAGTAACATTTTGAGTGAGTTTGAAAAGTTTCACCAAGCATGCTGGCAGGGGGGTACAGTAGGAGAATGGTGGGGAGTGTGCCCTTTTGTTGCTTTGTGAAGTGTGTGTGTGTGTGTGTGTGTGTGTGAGAGAGAGAGAGAGAGAGAGAGAGAGAGGTGCAGATGAGAAGTGTTGAGGAAAATGCCAGAGTTGAAGTTGAGAATCTTGGAATCTACATGTCCTGGAGTGTGGCTGATAGGGTGTGTACGCTGGCCCTCTGCTATTCTGCAAAAAGTGCCTCCACCCTGGTATAAAATGCTTCAGTTTAGGTCAGTTCTTAAAGAACTTTACAATCCAGACCTTGCTTTGGTACACCAGAGAGGCAGCTGCTTCCTAGGGAGAGACACTGCACCCTCATCCCAGTGCAACAAATAGAGCTCCTATATTTATAACTAGTGGGCAAGAAAGGTGCCCCTTCTTGGCAAGGGTCAGAAGCCTTCCTAGTATTTTTCGGGTTTGACACTGCTGTTAAATTTGGAGCATATTTGGAGGTGACTGTTTTTGCAAAAAGATTCTCCACCTCTATCATGTCACACACTAGGCCAATAATTCCCCAAACCATCACCTACTCTGTCTCTGGAAGTCAGTGAGTCTTCACCCAGTTTAATCCAAAGGCACAGAAATGCAGACAGCCATTTAGCAGAGCAGCGGTAGCCCACTGGGAGAGTAGGACTGTCCAGCCCTGTGTGTCTTAACCCTGCATCTCCAGGTGTCCCCTACCAACCAGAGTCATTCAGGCTTTCCAATAACAAACACTGCCCTGAATGAATTGTGCAGAGGGTGTTAGTTTAAGCCTTTTAATCACTTACAAATACATCAGTACTTAAAAAAGAAAAATCAAACCCCATTAGTTTAACAGGACAACTTTGGCATCTTACAATTTCGGAAGCCAGTTGGCTTCTCTCAAAAATATCAGTTCTCATTTTCTTGCTGCCTCCAATTATTCAGGAAGCCTCATAAGCTACAAAAATACCCCACCACCAGAAACACACACACACACACACACACACACACACACACACACAAAACCCTCGCCCATATACACAAATAAGACTTTGAATATGCTCCCAGGGTCCAGAAAATGCAAAAGTTAGGGGAGCAAGGAAAGAGGAAGTCAGTATTGATGAAAAATTATAACAAGTTTTTAAAAGCCGTGATCCAGACCCTATGGGAAGGGGAGGGGGGCACTGGCTTCTGTTAGCTACAGCCAAGTCTGGGGCTGGGGGGAGGGCGCTTGCTTTCCGCCGAGTGACAGCTGGAGTAATGGCTGCAGACCCAGCGCAGGGTGGGGGCGGGTGAAGCTGGGCGGGGGTGGGGGGAGCAGTAATTACTAGCCAGGCTCATTCGCCTCCCTACTTTAGGGCGAACGCGTTCTTTTTGCGCGTCCAGCTGCGCGCACGGATTGCAGCTCGGCCTCGGGGCATCCTGGAGCCTGAATGGGGGATGGGGTTCGTGCTACAGGACTTTAAGCCGAGGTTCCTAAAAAGCTTCTGAACTAGACTCTCCCCAAGGCTGTATCCTTGGAACCAAGGAAGGCCAAGCAGAGACCGCTCCGCGCCCAGCAGCCCCTAACCATTAGGGGCCTGGCGAAAAGTGAGGAACGGGTGGTGCACAAGGGATGGCAGCTCCGGAAGCGGATGCTCTGCACAGGCCAGGTCCCAACCTTCTCCCAACACCTTCCTTCCTCGTCCACAAAAGCTCGATCCCTGGAAATGCGCACAAGGCTCCCTGGGGCCCCCAAACCCCTAAAGTTGAGTGTACACCTAGAGGCCGGGCTAGGAGGGACGGGGAGGAGGGGAGAGGGGTAGGGTCTGGGTTCTCCATCTCCTCCCTCCGCCTCCCTCCCGCTGGCTGGAAGCCTCACGTAGTCAGGGATTTTTTCAGAATAATTGATGGGTCCAGTTCTCCAGAGCTTTCTCGGTGAGAGCGCGGCGGACCGCGCTAGAATTTAAATAGACGTGATTAGTAAAATGCAAGGGGGCGAGGCGCCCGGGCCTCTCTTTCTTGCGGGTTCCTGGCTGCACGCCTGGCAACTCCCCCAGCTCTTCGGGCCCCTAAGGGCCCGGGCGAGCTCCTCCAGAGCGGGAGGGAGGTTCTGCTCTGTCCCCACCCACCCCCAGCCCTTTGGACTCTACCCCTCACCCTCTCCCAAACCGCCTCTCACCAGTGCGCACCTGGAACCAACCGGAGGGGAGGAGAGGGGAGTTGGGGCTGGCCAGGAACCCAGGGCCAACGTGTGCAAAGAATTAGGTGGTGAGGCGGAGGGTGGGGGCGAGGATCTCGATTCCTCGGTGCCGCCTGAGCTCCGCAGGCGGGCGCGTAGCGTTGGCCTCCAAAAGCGAGGAAAGCTTCTGGGGGATCGCTGTCCCCGCGTCCTGCTTCTCACTTTCACCGTTCCCTTTCCCGCCTCCAGGCCGCGGAGCCTGAGCAGCTGGGACCGCGGAACCTAAGGCCCCTTGTCACTTACCCAAAGCTCTGATAAGGCCTCCCCGCAAAGAAGTGACCTGGACTGGAAATAGCCTTCTCCTTCCCTCTCTCTCACATCCCTATCTCATCGATTTGTTCCTGAAAATGGGGCTGTGCATTCTTATAACATCTACAACCAATTAATATTGCATTAACTCTATTTAAAAAAAAAAAAAAACAAAAGCACCAGAATACTGCACCCTATCAAAGCCATCTATTATTCACGGAAATGTAATTGGAGACCTAAGATATGTGTGTTACGGGGCAATGGAGGAAAACAGTCTTGACAATATTTCAGAAAGGAAGGGGATCCGGGAGTATCTAATATTTAATTTCAAGTCTGTGGTTTTCTAATTCGAGATTAAAAGCAGTCACGTCTTTGAAGCCAGACAGTTGGTATAAATGTACAGTTAAAATATTCTATTCCACGGTCCCTAGACAGAGCTCTCTGCTCGTCCCAGGCTTCATTAAATTTTTATTATCATCCCAGACTAGAGCAGGGAATGAGCGGAAAGACTGTCCATCTAATTGCAATTGATAAAAAAAAAAAAAAAAAAAAAAAAAGCGGTGTGGTGGGGGCCCCCCCGGGGGGTGGGGGGGGGGGCGGGGGGGGGGT
>CAUYLG010073158.1:0-13890 GCA_963573385.1 Cacajao melanocephalus
AAAAAAAAAAAAAAAAAAAAAAAAAAAAAAAAAAAAAACTGGATCAGGGGCTGAATTATAGAGTCACATTTTCTTTTCTGATAGAACTCCATTTTTTCTAACAGAACTCCATTTTTTCTATCATTTGGCTCCAGACTTGAAGTTCCACACTGGCAACATTAATAATATTTAATAGCATTTTGGTCAGACTAAGAGATCAACAATGATAATGAACAAAGCAGTATGGTAGTTATTTTAAATTTAATATTTTCTTATCTTTCATTTATTTCCTTCCTGCCTTTACTAAAATTCTCCACATTTCACCCAAATGTTGAAGTGTATTGATTGAAGAAGCTGAATTCTGCAAGTAAAAAGAATAATTTTCAAAGAGAAAAACAAATCATTTAATCCTTTAATCCCTGTTTTTCTGTTTCTGATAATTGATAAATGGTGAGTGCCTAGTCAGGCGTAACTACGGTTATCATCTTCCCTTGGAAAATTGGGCCAGGGAAAAACATTCTCAATACAGTGTGAAAACTGTACAATTAAATTTTAAAAGTTAACTGCTTTATTAAGGTAGAATTGACATACAGTATATTATGAATATTGCACCAGGACAATTTGATAAGTTTTGACATATGAAACCATCACCACAATCAAGATAATCATCCTCATACATTTTCTCATGCCTCGTTAGTCCCTCCCTTCTGTCTTTCCCAGCCCCCATCTCCAAATGACCACTCATCTTTAGTTTGCATTTTCGAGAGTTCTGTATAAGTGAAATCAACTAGCATATGCTTTTCTGGCAGGGTGGGGGGGCAGGGGTTTCTGGCTTCTTTCATCCAATATAATAATTTTGAGACCCATCTATATTGTTGCATGTATCAATAGTTCATCTAAGTTGCATTCCATTGTTTCCATATACCACAATTTTTTTATCCATTCACCTGTCAATGGACATTTGGGTTATTTCCAGTTTTTAGCTCTTGCAAATAAAACTGTTTTTAGCATTTATGAGCAGTCTTTGTGTGGATGTAGACTTTCATTTCTCTTGATATTGTCAATCTTTTATAATTTAGGTGTTGTAGTAGGTATGAAGTAGTGTCTCACTGTGGTTTAATATGCATTTCTTTAATGACAAAGATGTTAAGCAACTTTTCGTACGTTTATTTCCCATTTGTATATTTTCTTTGGTGAAGTGTCTTTAAATAGTTTGCATATTTTTTTGGTTGCATTGTGTTATTATTGCCTTTTATTTATTTATTTTTATTTTTTGAGATTGAGTCTTGCTCTGTCGCCCAGGCTGGATTGCAGTGGCGCAATCTCCGCTCACTGCAACCTCTACCTCCTTGGTTCAAGCAATTCTCCTGCCTCAGCCTCCCGAGTAGCTCAAACTACAGGCGCACACCACCACGCCTAAGTTTTTCTCTTTTTAGTAGAGAAGGGGTTTCACCGTGGTAGCCAGGATGATCCTGATCTGCTAACCTCATGATCCGCCTGCCTCGGTCTCCCAAAATGCTGGGATTACAGGCCGACTTTTTAAGAGTTCTATATGTGTTCTGCTTACAATTCATTTATCAGATATGTTTTGCAAACATTTTGCCTGCAGTGTGTATATTTTTTTTCTTTTCTTAATAATGTCTTTCAAAAAGCAGCAGTTCTTAGTTTTGGTGAAGTCCAACTATCAGTTTTTTACAAATTGTCCTTTCAGTGTCAGAAATAAGAAGTCTTTGTCTAACCAGATCAGAAAGATTTTCTTCTGTGTCTTCTTCTAAAAGTTTTATTGTTTTAAATTTTCTATTTGGGTTCATAATCCGTTTTTAGTTCATTTTTGTACATGATGTGAGGTATACGGGAAGGTTCTGTTGTTTGCCTTTGATATTCAGTGGCTCCAGCAACATTTGTTGAAGAGATTATCTTTTTAAAAATTGCCCTTGTGGGCCAGGCACAGTGGCTCATGCCTGTAATCCCAACACTATGGGAGGCCGAGGCGGGTGGATCACCTGAGGTCGGGAGTTCAAGACCAGCCTGACCAACATGGAGAAACCCTGTGTCTACTAAAAGTACAAAATTAGCTGGGCGTGATGATGCATGCCTGTAATCCCAGCTACTCAGGAGGCTGAGGCAGAAGTATCACTTGAACCCGGGAGGTGGAGGTTGCGGTGAGCCGAGATTGTGCCATTGCACTCCAGCCCAGGCAACAAGAGCAAAATTCCATCTAAAAAAAAATTGCCTTTGCATTCTTGCCAAAAAATCAATTGACCATATATGTGTGGGTCTATGTCTGGACTCTGTTCCAGATCTATGGGTCTGTCCTTTTGCCAGTACCACACTGTCTTAATTACTCTTGTTTTATAGTATATCTTGAAATCAGGTACTATGAGTTCTCTAACTTTGCTCTCCTTTTTCAAAATTGTTTTGACTATTCCAGTTCCTTTGCTTTATTATGTAAATTTTAAAGCCAGCTTGACAATTTCTACAAAAAAATCTTTCTGGGATTTTGGTTGGGGTTGCATGGAATCTATTAATCCATTTGGGGAGAATTGACAGTGTATTATCTATCACTGCATCACCAATTAGCCCCAAATTTAGCAGCCTACAACATCAAGTATTTGTTATCTCACAGATCCTGTGGGTCAGGAATCTGGGTGCAGCTTAGCTCAGTGCCTCTGCCTCAAGGTTTCTCACAAGGTTGCAAGCAATCAAGTTGTCACCCAGGAAGGAGTTGAAGGCTCAAGTTGGGGAGGTTCTGCTTCCAAACTCACTCATGTGGTTGTTGGCAGGATTCAGTTCCTTGCCGACTGTTGGCTGGAGGCCTCTCTCCATTCCTTGACTTGTGGGCCTCTCTGTAGAGCACCTCACTACATGGCAGCTAGCTTTCTTCAGAACAAGAGAGCAAGAGAGTGCTCAAGGCAAAAGCCATAGACTCTTTGCAGCCTAATTGAGGAAGTGACATTTCATCATTTTTGCCTATTCTATTTGTTACAAGTGCGTGACTAGGTCCAGCCCACCCTTATGGGGAGAGGATTACAAGGGCATGAATATCAGAAGGCAAGGATCACTGGGGACCATTTGAAAGGTTGCCTACCACAGACACCTTTATAACAGTGAGTCTTCCACCTTAGGAGAACAGTATATCGTTTATTTAGGTCTTCTTTGATTTTTTTCATTGATGTTTTATAGTTTTCAGTGCACAGACCTTGCACATATTTTATAGGAATTATGCCTAAAGATTTCATATTTCTGGTGCTACTGTAAATAGCACTGTTTCAAAATGTCAGTTTCTAATTGTTTATTGCTAGTATACAAAAATACAATTGATTTGTATTTTGGCCTTATATCCCATGACCTTGATTAGCCCACTTGCTGGTTTGAATAGCTTTTTTTGTACTCTTTGGGTTTTTCTACATAGACTGTTTGTCAACAGAAATGGTTTTATGTCTTCTTTTCTGATTTATATGCCCTTTGTTTCATTTTCTTGCCCATTTTACTGGCTAGGACTTCCAATACAATGTTGAATATTGATCACTACTTTTTTCTTTTTTTTACATGGAGTCTCACTCTGTCGCCCAGGCTGAAGTGCAGTGGCATCATGTCGACTCACTGCAAATTCCACCTCCCAGGTTCAAGCAATTCTCCTGCCTCAGCCTCCGGAGTAGCTGGGATTACAGGTACCTGCCACCACGGCCAGCTAATTTTTGTATTTTTAGTAGAGATAGGGTTTCACAGTGTTAACCAGGATGGTCTCTATATCTTGCCCTGGTGATCCACCCGTCTTGGCCTCCCAAAATGCTGGGATTACAGGCATGAGCCACTGCGCCCAGCCTGTAAATTTATTTTTAATTATCCTGCTTGGAATTTCTTGGGTTTTTGCATCTGAAGATGGGTGTCTTTCACGATTTTGGTTTTTTTTGAGACAGGGTCTCAGCCTGTCACCCAGGTTGGAGTGCAGTAGCACAACTGTAGCTCAATCCAGCCTCAACCTCCCTGGGCTCAGGTGATCCTCCCACCTCACCCTAAGGAGTAGCTGGGACTACAGGCAGGCACCACCATGCCCTGCTAATTTTTCTATTTTTGTAGAGACAGGGTTTTGCCATGTTGCCCAGCTGGTCTCGAACTTCTGGACTCAAACCATTTTCCTGCCTTGGCCTCCCAAAGTACTGGGATTACAGGTGGGAACCACTGTGCCCAGCCCATAGTTTCTGAAACATTATCTTTTTATATATTACCTTTTCCTCTATTATCTTTCTTCCTTCCTTCTTGAACTCTAGTTGGTACATATATTGGACCTTCTCACACTGCTCCATTTCTCCTAACCTCTAATTAATATTTTCTATCATTCTTTTTTGTACTATATTGATAATTTATATCTATCTTCTAATTCTCTAATTTTCCCTTCAGTTTTATCTGCTGTTTAATCTTTTGAATTTCTAATCTAAATAATTTTTTTTATAGGAACAGTCTTGCTCTGTCACTCAGGCTGCAGTGCAGTGATGTACTCTTGGCTCACTGCAACCTCTGCCTCCCAGGCTCAAGTGATTCTCCTGCCTCAGCCTCCCAAGTAGCTGGGATTACAGGTGTGTGCCACCACCCGCAGCTAATTTTTTGTACTTTTTAGTAGAGACAGGGTTTTACCATGTTGGCCCAGCTGGTCTCAAACTCCTGGCCTCCTGTGATCCGCCCGCCCCAGCCTCCCAAAGTTCTGAGATTATAGGCGTGAGCTACTGCTCCTGGCCCCTTTAGTTCTTTATATACTATAAATATTATCATTTTATACTCTAATCTGAAAGTCTCACTATCTATAGCTTTTCGTGTGTACCTTTTTCTGAAATTTGACATTTTGGCTTACTCTCACTAATGATGGTTTGTTTCCTCATGGGTTTAGTGATTTTTTTTTAATTCTGAATTTGTGCCTTTATAGCAATTCTTTTAAGTCTGTAAAGTGCATTCCTCCAAATAATTTTTTGTTTTCTTGTGTTTTCTCTAGGTACCTCCAAGGACCACTTTGAACTGTGTTTTTGGCATAGTGTTTATTTTGAGCCACAGAGATTCCGGTTTAGGTCTGTCCGATGCTTGTGTGAGCTTGCTTGTGCTTGGCTATTCTCGGGGAGTCTACTTCCACCACTTCCATCAGCGGGATGGGCTCTTTCCAGTTGAACTTTTTTTTTTTTTTTTTTTTTTGAGACAGAGTCGCACTCTGTCACCCAGGCTGGAGTACAGTGGTGCAAGCTCGGCTCACTGCAACCTCTGCCTCCTGGTTTCAAGCCATTCTCCTGCCTCAGTCTCCCCAGTAGCTGGGACCACAGGTGTGTGCCACCATGCCCGGCCTAATTTTTGTATTTTTGGTAGAGACAGGGTTTCATCATGTTGGCCAGGCTGGTCTTGAACTCCTGATCTCAAACGATCTGCCCACCTTTCCCTCCCAAAGTGCTGGGATTATGGGCGTGAGCCACCGCGCCCGGCTCCAGTTGAATTCCTTGAGGGTGACGCTCTTTGACTCTTCTGCCTTCCTGCAAGGGTCTTCACTCTGACCTTGTACACTGCTTGGATTCTAGGCTTTGTCTCCTGTCCCCCACAGGAATGGCTCACTAAGACCTGGGGCTAGAACCGCAGGAATCAGCAGATAGCTCCAGAGTAAATACGGTCTCCATCTCTCAGGGATTTGTGCTTTCCTATCATTTCTGCCCTCCCAGGAATTTCCATACTTTCTTGCCACTACCCTACGTATTAAAATATTAAAACTTTTTCTGGCCAGGCACAGTGGCTCATGCCTGTAATCCCAGCACTTTGGGAGGCCGAGGCAGATGGATCACTTAAGGTAAGCAGTTTGAGACCAGCCTGGCCAACATGGTGAAACCCTGTCTCTAACATGATGAAACCCTGTCTCTACTAAAAATGTAAAAATTAGCCAGGCATGATGGTGCATGCCTGTAATCCCAGCTACTCAGGACGCTTAGGCTGGAGAATCACTTGAACTGGGAACTGGAGTTTGCAGGGAGCCGAGACTGTGCCACTGCACTCCAGCCTAGGTGACAGAGTGAGACGCTGTCTCAAAAAAACAAACAAAAAAAACAAACTTTTTTTTGGCATTGATGTTCTGAACTAGAAGGAGTTTCTCTGAACATTTAGTCCGACAAATTGTTGGAAACAGAAGTCTTGCTATTAAGATATTAGTGTATTCTTTTGCAGAATCTTTTCTATGCAGATATATAATCTGTATGTATACTAAGAAAACACCATGCACACTGCTTTATAACCTATTGTTGTGTCCTTGAGCAATATCTTTTGAGCATCTTTTTACATTAACAAATATGTCAGTGCTGTTGTGGGTGAGGTTCCCCAGAAAACAGACACTGAGACAGAGATTTGTGGGCACGAAATTTATTAGGGTGTGCTCTTGAAGTCAACACCTACCGGGGCAGGGAAGAAAGTAGGATTAGGCAGAGGGGAAGTTAGACAGTGGGTGCAGTAGCCACCAGGGCTCCAGCTCTGCAGATGGAAGGGCCCTGCAGAGTTCTCTGGAATTGAAAGAAGGCTGGGCCTTTATACTCCTGCTGGAATGCCCCCAGGAAGGGATTAGGGGTTACATTGGGAAGGCAGTGGACTACAGCTGAGTGCAATTCCTAGAGGTAGCTCACAGAGGAGAACAGCCCATAGCACTCCAAGTATCTGGCAGCCTTGAAGGGAGATCTGGGCAGCACATCACAGAATCCACCACAGTTAGGGACACATTTGGCTCCAAATAACAGAAAATACAACTGACCCCCTTTCCTAACAAATACTTAATTTTTCTCATTTAACATAAAGTTTGCAGTAGATGACTGTTGGCATTAGCAACATCTGTCTCTTTTATTAGGAAAGCAAAAATCCTTCTCAAAGGCCCCCAGGAGACTTCTCTATACATCTCAATGACTGGAACTGGACTACATGGCCACTCCTAGCTGCAAGAGAAGCTGGGAAAGTGGGATCAGGATTGTCCTAATTTTGTGCCTAGAGCAGTGAACATTGCTGTCCTCAACAATATCTGGGTGCTGTTAGCATAGAAGAAGAGAGGAAAGGATATTAGATCTGCAATTAACAGAGTCTGCCATAAGACAGACCTCTACCAATTTTTTTTTGGATAATTGAATATGGATATAAGTTACCAAAACAGTCCCCAGATTGCTGGTGTATTAGTCTGTTCTCACGCTGCTGATAAAGACATATCCAAGACTGGGTAATTTATAAAGAAAAAGAGATTTAATGGACTCACAGTTCTACATGGCTGAGGAGGCTTCAGAATCATGGTGGAAGCAAAAGGCATGTCTTACGAGACAAGAGAGAATGAGAACCAAGTGAAAGGGGAAACCCCTAAATGCCCATCAATGATAGACTGGACCAGGAAAATGTGGCACATATACACCATGGAATACTACGCAGCCATAAAAAACGATGAGTTCATGTCCTTTGTAGGGACATGGATGAATCTGGAAGCCATCATTCTCAGCAAACTGACACAAGAACAGAAAGCCAAACACCGCATGTTCTCACTCATAGGTGGATGTTGAACAATGAGAACGTGTGGACTCAGGGAGAGGAGCATCACACACTGGGGGCAGTTGGAACGGGTAGGGGAGAGACGGTGGAGGGTGGGGAGGGAGGGGAGGGTGGGGCAGGATAACATGGGGAGAAATGCCAGATATAGTATGCACCTAAAGTAAAATAAATAAATTTAAAAAAAAAGTCATCAGATCTCCTGAGACTTATTCACTACCACAAGAACAGTATGGGAGAAACCGCCTCCATGATTCAGTTATCTCCCACCAGGTGCCTCCCACAACAAATGGGAATTATGGGAGCTACAATTCAAGATGAGATTTGGGTGGGGACACAGCCAAACTATATCATTCCTCCCCTGGCCCCTCCCAAGTCTCATGTCCTCACGTTTCAAAACCAATCATGCCTTCCCAACAGTCCCGCAAAATCTTAACTCATTTCAGCATTAACTCAAAAGGCCACAGTCCCAGAGTTTCATCTGAGACAAGGCAAGTCTCTTCTGCCTATCAGTCTGTAAAATCAAAAGCAAGTTAATCACTTCCTGGATACAGTGGGGGCATTGGGTAAATACAGCTGTCCCAAATGGGAGAAATTGGCCTAAACAAAGGGGAAACAGGCTCCACACAAGTCCAAAATCTAGCACAGCAGTCAAACCTTAAAGCTCCAAAATGATCTCCTTTGACTCCACGTCTCACATCCAGGTCACACTGATGCAAGAGGTGGGTTCCTGTGGTGTTGGGCAGCTCCCACCCCTGTGACTTTGCAGGGTACAGCCCCACTCCTGGCTGCTTTCACGGGCTGGCATTGAGTGTCTGTGGCTTTTCCAGGTGCACAGTGCAAGCCGTCAGTGGATCTACCATCCTGGGCTCTGGAGGATGGTGGCCCTCTTCTCACAGCTCCACTAGGCAGTGTCCCCAGTGGGGACTCTGTGTTGAGGGCTTCAACCCCTCATTTCCCTTCCACACTGCCCTAGCAGAGGTTCTCCATCAGGGTCCTGCCCCTGCAGCAAATGTCTGCCTCATCCAGGCATTTCCATACATCCTTTGAAATCTAGGCAGAGGTTCCCAAACCTCAATTCTTGACTTCTGTGCACCTGCAGACTCAACACCGCATGGAAGCTGCCAAGCTTGGGGTTTGCACCCTGAAGCCATGGGCCAAGCTGTACCTTGGCCCCTTTTAGCCACGACTAGAGCTGCTAGGATACAGAACACCAAGTCCCTAGGCTGCACACAGCAGGGGACCCAGGGCTCAGCCCACAAAACCATTTTTTCCCCCCTAAGCCTCCAGCCTGTGATGATAGGGGCTGCCACAAAGGTCTCTGACATGCCATAAAGACATTTTCCCCATTGTTTTCATGATTAACATTTGGTTCCTTGTTAATTATGCAAATTTCTGCAGTCAGCTTCAATTTCTCCTCAGAAAATGAGTTTTTCTTTTCTATCGCATCTTCGGGCTGCAAATTTTTCAAACTTTTATGCCGTTTCCCTTTTAAAACTGAATGCTTTTAACAACACCCAAGTCACCTCTTGAATACTTTGCTGCTTAGAATTTCTTCTGCCAGACATGCTAAATCATCTCCCTCAAGTTCAAAGTTCCACACATCTCCAGGGCAGGGGCAAAATGCTGCCAGTCTCTGCTGAAACACGGCAAGAGTTACCTTTACTCCAGTTCCCAACAAGTTTCTCATCTCCATCTGAGACCACCTCAGCCTGAATTTCATTGTTAGCATTTTGGACAAAGCCATTCAACAAGTTTCTAGAAAGGTCCATACTTTCCCACATTTTCCTGTCTTCTTCTGAGCTCTTCAAACTGCTCCAACCTCTGCCTGTTACCCAGTTCTAAAGTTGCTTCCACATTTATGGGTATCTTCACAGCAGCGCCCCACTCTACTGGTACCAATTTACTATATTAGTCTGTTCTCATGCTGCTGATAAAGGCATACCCAAGACTGCATAATTTATAAAGAAAAAGAGGTTTAATGGAATCACAGTTCCACGTGACTGGGGAGGCCTCACAATCATAGCAGAAGGTGAAAGGCACATCTTATATGGTGGCAGACAAGAGAGAATGAGAACCAAGCAAAAGGGGAAACCCCTTATAAAACCATCAGATCTCATGAGACTTATTTACTACCATGAGAACAGTATGAGGGAAACCACCCTCATGATTTAATTATCTCCCACCTGGTCCTTCCCACAACACGTGGGAATTATGGGAACTACAATTCAAGGTAAGATTTAGGTGGGGACACAGCCAAACCATATAAGTGGACATTGTTTTGTTTCCAACATTTGTTATTATCCACTATGCTGCAATAAACATCCTTGTCAGCCTATATCTGCAATTATTCCTCAGGATAAAACGCCACATATGTAATTTCTGTGAAGAATGTACCTTTTTAAGGATTTGATACTGATTACCGAGATGTACTTGAGAAGTCTACAAATTTGTTTCCAAGAGCAGTAAATAAAGGGGCCCATTTTCCCTTAGATCCTTACTGACACTGGATATTAATATTCATTTTCATCAGACTTAGATTCTAAAAAAAGTACCTTGTTTTAATTTGCATTTTGATTACATTTTATTCGTCATACTCATTCAATTTTCGAATTAGAGTCCAAAAATGGAATTCATACGGCTTCAGCTTTTTGGAAATTATTGAGAGTCTTCGTGTCTTGCTCTTGTGCTGTAAGGGTTAATCATAGCAGGTCTGTAATTAGCCTGAGGTATTTGGATAAAGCTCCTGCTTGACACTGACTTCTGGTCAAAGCATGAAACATATTAATAGTGTCTCTATGCAGCCATGAGCCCCAAGAGTTTTCAGGGCAGTTTGATCGAGCTTGTCAGCATTGTTTATTGATAACAATGATATGAAAGAACACCTGGTCTTGATGTGATTCCCCTCCCCACCCTACAACCCCCTCCTCCTCCCGAGGGTTCTGTTGGTTATGCAGCAGACCTGCAAAATATAAACCTCCTCAGCCAAGACTTCATTTTAGTCTCCCTGGTTCTGAAGTGTTTTGTGCACACATTAATGGTTCTGGATCCAGGAGACAACTGGCCTGGGGCTATGGAGAGGACAGTGGGGGCCCGCACCTGGCCTCTCCAGACCCCTTGTGGAGTGTCTGTGGTGGTGTATAGCTTGATTTTTGTGCTCTTCCGATAGTGGCTCCTTTCCCTGTAATAAAGTGGAGCCTTGTAAGCTTTGTCATTTCAGGTCCTGAGAGTCTTCTTTAGCAACTGAACCCTGTTTTTAAGTGCCACTGTCAATGCAGCTACGTAGTCCATTTTTACAATTGTTCCAAGGGCACTAGACAAAAAAAGGTTACATCGTCTGCTGTACATGCTTCTGTTCAGGAAGCTATTAGGTAAGGCTTTTAAATCGTACCATTAAGCGAGTCTCTATCCTTCCTATTTTGGCTTTATACATTTCAATGCCATTTTATTCAGGGTTTGTTTTTTATCTCAGATTGTACCCATTTAAGTGTTTTAGTCCTTGGTTTCTCTGAATTTGGATCGGTTTTGTATATAGTGTTTTTCCCATTCTCTAACATTGATTTTTTTTTTGCCATTGTCAATTCTTTTAAATAACATATAATTGATTTTTTTAAATGCAATCTAGGAATGTTTTTTTATAAATACGGGAGTAGATTCCATTTATATTTATCTTTATAACTACTACATTTAGTTTACTATGTTTCATCTTTTTAATGGTATTTTTAATGGTTCTTTGACATTTCTTTTGCTTTATGATTTTTTTCTGAGTATTTTCATTGCTTTTATCTTCTTCATTATTACAGAGAACATATATATTCCTTTCAGGACTGCTAAGGATGACTTTAAGTGTTCTGTGAGTCTGGAGAAGAACACATATGAGATGTTTTGAGAGAAAGAAAGATATCAAAGTCTACTAGGTCATGCCAAAATGACTCAAAAACCAACTTAAGAAGTTGCCACTACCCACAGTTGATATAATTTAAGCATCAATAGAGATAATTGCAGTGGGAGCCGGGCACAGTGGCTCACACCTGTAATCCTAGCACTTTGGGAGGCTGAGGGGCAGATCACCTGAGGTCAGGAGTTTGAGATCGGCATGGCCAACATGGTGAAACTCTGTCTCTACTAAAAATACAAAACTTAGCTGGGCATGGTGGAGGTGCACCTGTAGTCCCAGCTACTATGGAGGCTAAGGTGGGAGGATCACTTGAACCCAGGAGGTGGAGGTTGCAATGTAGTCAAGATTGCACCACTGCACTCCAGCCTGGGCAAAAGAGCGAGACTCTGGCTCAAAACAAAAAACAAAAAACAAAAAACAAAAACAGGCCTGGCATGGTGGCTTATGCCTATAATCCCAACACTTTGGGAGGCCGAGGTGGGCAGATCATGAGGTCAGAAGTTCGAGGCTAGCGTGACCAACATGGTAAAACCCTGTCTCTACTAAAAATACAAAAATTAGCCAGGCATGGTGGCGTGTAATCCCAGCTACTCAGGAGGCTGAGGCAGGAGAATCGCTTGAACCCAGGAGGTGGAGACTGCAGTGAGCCGAGACGGCACCACTGCACTCCAGCCTGGGTAACAGAATGGGACTCCATCTCAAAAAAAAAACAACAAACAAACAAAAAAAGAGATTACTGCAGTCAACTGAATTACATCAAGTGTGAGTCTGTGAGTGCATAATATTACAAGAAACACTTACTGTTTACCTTTTGTTAAAAAAAACCATGTTTCCTTTAAAGAAGTTATGTAACAGACGATTTGGAAAACTGCTGAATAAAATGTTCAAGCAGAAAAACAATTTTTATTGTGACATATTTGTACATATTTATGGGGCATATGTGATATTTTATTACATGCATAGAATATGTAATAATCAAGTCAGGGTATTTGGGGTATCCATCACCTGAAGCATTTATCATTCTGTGTGTTGGGAACATTTCAAGTCCTCTCTTGTAGCTATTTTGAAATATACAGTATACTGTTTAACTATCATCAGCCTACTCTGCTATCAAACAGAACTTATTCCTTCTATCTAATTGTATGTTTGTGCCTAATAATCAACCTCTCTTCATCCCCGACAACTATCCTTCCCATCCTCTGGTGTCTATCATTCTCCTGTCAACCTCCATGAGATTAACTTTTTTAGCTCCCACATATGAGAACATGCAATATTTGTCTTTCTGTGCCTGGTTTATTTCACTTAACAGAATGACTTCCAGTTCCATGAGAACAACAATAATTTTTAAAAAGTATTCTGTGGCCTATGTTTCTTAAATTGTCAGAATTTTAAAAATGAAATGGTAACCTTTTAGTTCCTCCTCATTTGGCTGAGCTCACTTTTACATTTTTTTTTTTTTTTTTTTGAGAGGAAGTCTTACTCCGTCGCCCAGGCTGGAGTGCAGTAGCACAATCTTGGCTCACTGCAACCTCCACCTCCCAGTTTCAAGAGATTCTCCTGCCTCAGCATCCCCGAGTAGCTGGAATTACAGGCATGCGCCACTATGCCTAGCTAATTTGTGTATTTTTAGTAGAGACGGGGTTTCTCCATGTTGGGCAGGCTGGCCTCAGTCTCTTGACCTCGTGATCCACCCACCTCGGCCTCCCAAAGTGCTGGGATTATAGGCATGAGCCACTGTGCCTGGCCAGTTTCCTCATTCTTTGTTAATAAAATCTTAGATTTAGATACAGATTATTTAGACTTTTAAAATTGCCTTTGAATGTTTTTCTCGAGACAAGGTCTCATTCTATTGCCCAGACTGCCATCTCAGCCTCCAGAGTTGCTGGCACTGCAGGCGCACACTACTACATCTGGCTAATTTTTGTATTTTTTGTAGATACGGGGTCTTGCCACGTTGCCCAGGCTCGTATCAAACTGCTGGGCTCAAATGATTCTCCAGCCCACAGCCCTCCAATTAGCTGGGATTACAGGAGCATACCACCATACCCAGCTTAGTTTTCTTGATTTCTTGTTATTGTGATGTATGTTTTTACTAGATTTTTGTGAAGAAGTGGGCATTGATTATGTTTTTTAACCTTAGTATCACAGCAATGCACAGCAGGGCTCAGAAGACTGGACCGCCTAGGCTCAATCCTGATCTTAGATAACTTATCTTCTTCCCAGGGTTTTGGTTTTCTCATCTATAAAATGAGGATAAGAAGTCCTGTCTTATAAAGTTGTTCACAGAGTAAATGGCTCAATATACCTATAAAGCACTTAGAACAGTGCCTGTCACATGGTGTGTGTTTAATGCTTTTTAGCTATCCTGAAATTGTGGAAGACAATTTGGCAGAATATATGAATCTTCAGTTACAATCTTTTTCTCCAGAAACTCTAGCTGTTGCTCCATTTTCCTCTGAAAGCGAATGTTGCAGAGAATT
>CAUYLG010073159.1:0-14237 GCA_963573385.1 Cacajao melanocephalus
CGTGTGGCTCCTCCGCCGGGAATCTCCTAGTCTGTGGGCAACAAGAATTCGTCTGAAAGTGCGGCGTCCACTCGCTGTCTGCGCTTTCACTGGGAGCTACAACCCTGAGCTGTTGTTAATCGGCCATCTTGGATCTCTCCAAATCTCCCAGAATTTTACCAGATCTTAACAAACAAGACAGTCCTCTGTTAAAATAACTCCAGTTCATGAGGTTTATGTGTATTAATCAGCATTCTACTCAATTCAAATCTGGATGAGGACATCTAGACTACCTTTCACATTTCTTTTTTTTTTTTAAATAAATGAGTTGTCAAACAAAAATAAGATTTGCTTACAATATTACAACAAAAGTAATGTTATTTAAGGATAGCAATACAGCAGCAACCCATTTTTGAAAGGCATTTCAACACATGAAATTTTTTAAATGCTACCCATTTAACTCTCACAACAATCCTCAAGGTAGACATTATAGTGGTCATCTGTGCATTGTAGTTGAGGACAATGAGGGAACTCTGGGAGGTGAAGCGCTCTGTGCAGTCATGTAACTAGTAAGAGACAACATGAAAGGCTGAAATTCTAAGCTTTCTCCCACCATATATTTTAGCAAAAATACTTTCATATAGAAAATTGAATTTACTCATTAAGGGTTAACATTTTAATTTATATAAATGAACAGCTCTCCTAAGTATGAGCACAACTTCCCTCACCTACACTCTTCTGCCAACAGTGTAATGGAATGCACTCAAATTCATAAAGCTGAATTTCTTTAGAATATTTATTCTTCAGTCCCCACTGTCATTGTTTACAATGAGAATGTCTTATTAAAGTTTTGTTTTATCTGCAGAAGAGAATTGTTAACTTACGTAAATTTCAAATCACAACCTAAAACGCAACATACATTAAATCAACATGACACTTTTAAGGACCTGGTATGCCTAAATTTCCTGGGTTAGTATCACCTTGGAAAGAGTCACTTCCTCAAATTTTTTATATGAATGACTTACCCTTCAGAAGTAAAGAGATCTATTCTCCCTAGAGAACATTTGCAAATCTTTTTATAATTAAGCCCCCCAAACAAGTCTCTGATTTTTGATTTGCAAAATAATTATGCAGCATAAGAAAAAAATAGCCTTATAAAATCAAGTTCTAAAATGAGATAGCTGCAATAAAGTCAAGACCAAGGGTTACTCAAAAGGTGTTTTCCTTTTGCTTTATAATCCTGGCCAGCCCATTCCTTGTGCCCTTCTCATTCTTAAAACAGAGTAAAAACTAACTTCCAGTACATCCTAAAGAATAACATGAAACCAAGTTCTAACAGTTCCTAATCCCACAACACTTGAGAGGGATTCTGTTGGCTCCTTCCCTGACACTTTCTCTCCGTTCTCCTTCCTAACTGATCCTGGTTTTATTCCAGAACTCACTTCACCATCATGTAGCCCAAGTGAGGTAGGGAAGTTAAAAGCATCTCCTGCTCCAGGATAGCCCTTCATAAGTCTACAGCAGTGATTCTCAAAGTCTCTGGACCAAAGCTTCAACATTACTAGAGACTTAAACATGTAATTCTTGGCTCAACCCCAGATCTACTGAATGAGAAACTCTGGGTGTGGGCCCAGTGATCTGTGTTTAAATAAGCTCTAGATGCGATTCTGTTGTGCACTAAAGTTTAAGAACAAGAGACTGAAGCCAGTGATCTCAGCCCTGGTTGCCCATCAGAATCACTAGATGCCCCAGTCCCATGCCCAAAGATTTTGATTTAATTGCTCTGCAATGGGGTCTGGGCAAGGGGATTTGTTAAAAAGTTCCCAGGGTGATTCTAGTGTACAGTCAGATTTTGGAAACACTGATTAAAGCCAATCAAGTTAATCCAGTCTAAATGACTGAATTTTAGTGTCAATGACGTTGATGCCCTCCAATATCCATAAGGACAACTGATGACCAGAAGTGTCATTATTGTTGTTGCAGCTACTTCTGGTAGCACAAGAGAACTGCAGGCTGATGAACTGGTCTTTGCCACTAGATGAACCATGCTGTTTTATTTTTCTCAAGAGCAGTGAGTTTTTGATAGCTCAGGAATGATGAATTTGTAAAGGGGTGGGGGACACAAAGCCCAGCAGCTATTTAGCGATGGTATGTTTTGGATGGAAAAGGACGAAAATAATTTGTGATAAGCCAAGACTTGAACTCAAGCAGTCTTAATCACTGTCCATGAAGGTTGTGAGCAAGTGGTGTAAAACACAATGGAAGATAACTTCACTGGGAAAAGAGGAGGAGGAAATGAAGACCTGATAAAGAATGGTGAAGTTCTGTTCATCTCCTCACACTAGGGAACCGACTCTTATGTATACAGAATGGCAATATCTGTATGATTGCCTGTAACATCTAAAAGATCATATATTTTTGAAGTCAAAATTTGTTTGGACCTAAATATTATGTCATTTATAACTCATATCAACTCTCCTTTCTTAATTGTAGGAAAAATTTCCTCTCACTTATCAGGAGAAACAAACCATGAAGACAAAATACATGAGCCAGCTCCAGCTAGAGATGGCCCAGCTCCTTGAATCTCTCTAGTTTCTAAAGGGAAATTCTTTTGTTCCATGAGGCCCACCTAGGTTGGGAGCTTGAACTACAGATGGGTTTGCTGAGACTTGATCCTAAAGAATTTAGTGGCAGAGCCTCAGAAATTACATGTCCCAGTTAGCCACAATCCACCCTAATAATTCTGTATTTTATCTCTACATGTGTTTCCAAATTGTAAGATGTAATTGATAGTGTGTGATAGCTTAGGCAACATTTGGTCTTTTTTAGCGGTTCATAAAATAACAGTATATCTTACAACTAATAGCATCTTAGACTTGATGAAATATGGTAATTAAATAAAACATTTATGGGTCCCCTTATGAATCAAGCTCCTGATTAGACTGGCAACAAAGGAATGGATGATGAAATTTAATTCCCATGCCTGAGAAGCTAGATGAAAAGAAAACAAGCACATGTATAATCAGAGATAAATACTTTGTGGTGGATGAAGTATGTGTTATGATGACTGGAGCACACTGTGGATGTCTACTGGGTAGAACTGCGTGGTATATGTGCATGAGTGAGGGAGGAGGGATATGAAAGGGAGATGGGATAAGAGATGAGGCTGGAAAGGTAGCCTGGGACCAGACTATTAACGACTCTAACACTAACCTAAGGAATTCAGGATTTGTCCGTTAGGTCAGAGGTTCTCAAACATTTTGGTCTCATGACTCCTTCATACTCTTAAAATTTATTGAGGACTCCCAAAAGAGCTTTTTAAAATACGGGTTATAACTACTGGTATTTACTATACTCAAAGTTAAAGCCTGAAAACAAAAAATATTAACTCATTAAAAATAAACTCATTACTGTTAACAAATAGCATTTTTAATGAAAAAACATTTTCTAATGCAAAAAATCAGAAGGATGGCATTGTTTTATATTTTTGTAAATATCTTTAGTGTCTGACTTATAAAAGATAGGCGTTTCTCTTACCAGCTTCTGCATTCAATCTGTTGAGATATGTTATTTTGGTTGAAGTATAGTATAAGGGGAAAAAATATGGCTTTATAATTATGTATAGTTGGAAAAAGAAGGGCCTCACAGACTTCCTGTAAAGGCCTCAGGAGTCCCCAGAGGTTCTTGGACCACATTATGAGAACTGCTGCTTTTGGTAATGCAAAGCCATGGAAAGTTTATCAGATGACAAGCAGCTAATTTGGCAGTAATGTGAAGATGAATTAGAAGGAGGAGGCCCAAAAATAGGACAAGGAGAGGACTATTAAAATGGTCCAGGAAAGAACATAGGAAGCTATTCTCTAAAGCTGAGACAATGGGGATGCAGAGACATGAATGAATTCATGTGTTAAATTCAATGGGAACTAGTATCCAAATGCATCCAGGGTAGGGCAGAAGGCAAGTCAAGGACGGCTTCATGTATTTGGGGTTGCAAAATCTGGTTGGATGGTGATGATACAAAGGTGTAGATACTGCATAAGAAGATAATTTCTGGTGTTAGCTGAAAGAGAAAAGAAAAAAAAAGAAAAGAAAAGAAAAGAGAAGAGAAGAGAAGAGAAGAAAAGAAAGAAAGAAAGAAAATAGAGAAAAATGATCCAGAAAGGGAAATATGAAGATTCCTGACCATGACTTAGGGAGATCCAGAGAAGTGGGCAGGCCCTGGGCTTACCTCTTTAAACTACTGTACTCAATGCTGTTTAAAACAATATCAAATCTCTTCAAAATGCAAGTATCTCTGAGAGCTAAGGAGGGAAGAGCTCCTTAACTCTCCTTAACCAGTGAGCACATCTTGGGATTACTTAGTTCAGTCAAATTGCTTTGTGTCTCAATGGAATACATGAGAACTTCAGATCACAGACCACAGGAGGACATCTGAGATGAGAAAGTAGCATGTTGGGGGCTTTGGGTCTAATATGGGACAAGAATAAGCATGGAAGAAGAAAAAGAGAGGGATAATGTTAATCCCTTGCAGAAGATATAACTATGTGGATACTTCTAGTTTAAGAAGTGACTGGAAGAAAGAATAAAGTCACTGGGCACCTGGTAGGCAAAAAGAAATGGTTAGAGGTGAAAAGTCACCAGAGTTCTCTCAGAGTTCTGTCACTTCAAAGTGTTTTCAAGGATTCTGCTCGGCTCCAGAGATCACATGAGAAGCGGACCACCCCATCAGAAAATAGGTTTCAAGTGGAAATGAACTCCCAAGCAGCTTCTCATTATGCCCAGAAAAATCTAGAGCGGCAGGTAATATGGATTTGTGTGTTTGTGTGTGTACGTACATATAATTCAAATCTGAGACTGAGATATAATCTCCATGCCCAAGTAAAGATGGCAGAAAAAGGGGTATATTTTTCTTCTAAATTCTATAGTCTAGGGGTCCCCATCCACACCAGCATTTATTTTTTTTCCTTCTTACCCTCCTTTTCCTAAGATAGTGACAGTTCTCTGAGTAGAAAAAAAAATTACTTTGTGTGATTTGACACAGACCAGTAGATGCAAAGGGTGCATGAATGAGCAAGCAGGGTGTACTAGCATAACAGAGTGCATGATTTAAGAAATTCAAATGCCTGGGTGTATAGCAAACACTGAAGTTACAAAGCATAATCACTGCTTAATTCTAAGTATTTAAACTACTCTGATTTGAATAAATATTGATATGTAAAAATTCTTAACAACAAAATAGCACAACAATTTTTCAGTATACAGTATCCAAGCAAATACCACTTCTGCTAACTCAAGACTCAGATTCAGAGCCTTCTCAGCAGTGGCATGCTCTCAAGGGGTTGTGATGATGCTCTTTACCTTCCCTTATTAAAAACTTTTTCAAAAAACTGTGATGTGGCTTGGCAAAGGCAGTCTTGATGATGTCAACTCCTTTCTCTGTAGAATGGGGTAAATATTAATGCCCCAACTTGCCTTTTAAGATTGTTGTCAGGACCAAATTGTGAGAAAATGCTTTGTGAATCAGAAAGTCCCCCACAAATGTTAGTTAGAGCTCGTGGTTAGGCTGTACTCTTTTCAGGCAGGAAAACCAGTAAGAAAGCTGGTATTTATGTAGGACTTCTATATGGCATGTTATCTCACTCAATACCATCTCAGGTAGAGAGTGATCACATCCCATTTTACATCTAGGGCTCACTGAGGCTTAAGTAACTTACCTAAGGCAAGCCACCTAAAAAGTGGTAAAACTAGGATCTGAACTTGTCTGCTGTCTCAAAAAACCAGGTATCTTGGCACTAACACCTAATTGATTACTTAGGTCTCAGAAATAAAAATGAATGACAGTATCCTGGTTTTTATAAAACCATAAAGGTTCTCATCACCACCCTCATGCTCAAGCTTTCAGCTTTACAAGGTATCATATAAAATGTGTTAAACCTTCTGAATGGGCTAAAGCCAGTGGGATGAAACACAGTATGCCTTGTGGAGTAGAGCTCAGGAAATAAAAACAGAGGCAGAGATAATCAGTCGTAACAAAAGTAAACAATTAAAACCTCAATAGCTTTGCCTGCCAAGGACTGCCTCTCTTAGCCCCAACTGGGCACATGCAGGCCTCAATGACTATTGATTATGATTCAGTGATCTAAAGAGCATCTTTTTATTTTGGTCTTACTGTCTTGGTCTGTTTAGTGTTGCTATAAATAAATATCTGAGGCTGAGTAATTCATAAAGAAAAGAGGTTTATTTGGCTCACAGTTCTGCAGGCTAAACAAGAAGCATGGCACTAGCATCTGCATCTGATGAGGACCTCCACTGCTGGTGGAAGGTAAAGGGGAGCCAGTATGTGCAGAGATCACATGGTGAGAAACTAGAAGCAAGGTCAGGGGAGGTGCCAGATTCTTTTAAACAACAAGTTCTTGGAGGATCTCTCAAGGGAACCATAAGAGCTAGAACTTGCTCACTTCCCATCTCCCAGAGAGGGCACTAATCTATTAATGAGGGATCCACCTCCATGACCTAAACACCTCCCATTAAGCCCCACCTCCAAAACAGGATAAAATTTCAACATTAGACTTGGAGGGATCAAATATACAAACCCTAGCACTCATTTAACATCACTCGCAAGATGCAAACTTTACTGCTTATGGGCTAGAACTATCCCTATCTTAGCTATAAGGACAGCAGAGGGACCACATTGCTGATTTTTCCTGTGCGTGGTGGGGCACCATGGCAGAATGAAGAAAAGGGCACATATGCGGGGGTTGGAGAGACATGCCTGTGACCTGAACTTACTGGGCCCCCTGGGCCAGTCCTTGCTTATCCATCTGTGATGCTTCTTCATCTTGAAGCATTTGCCTCTGGAATAATTGAGGAGACTTAGGTAAATTGTCAGCAAACCCTTTGAGCACAGTAGGCACTCAGGAGGGTATAGCTTCTATATTAATGACTTATGAACTGGCTAATGTCCACTAGTAATTGTTTTTAACAAACAGATATTCTTTGTAGTAGACTAAAGATAACTGTTCAACACTGCTGCTACTCTTCTCTTTGAGAGGTGAAACCTAGTTCCTCTTCCCCTGAATTACTGTTGGTCTTACTTCCTCAGACAGTACAATGTGGCATGAGTTATTGTTCTGGGATTTCCAAGCCTAATTTATAGTAAGTCTTTTATGCTTCTAAGTATGACCAAGCCTCATACTGGTAGCTGCCATACAAGAAGTCTGTCCACTCTGAAGCCACCATATTGTGGGGGAGTCCAAACTTTCCATGTAATAAGGCCTCAGGGAGCCCTCAGCCATTGGAATCATTCCAGCATAGGTCCCAAACACTCTGCAGTGAAGACAGTAGGCTCTGCTAAGCCCTGCTGAAATTACAGATTCATGAGCAGAATAAATGTTATTGCGTTAAGCCACAAGCTTTTAGACTAGTTTGTTATGTAACAATGAAAAACCAGAATACTCAATCATGATTTTTTTATCCCAATTAAAAATACCGTATTTTTATATATTTTTATCATAATATGAGTTATATAAAATATATGAGTTATATAAAATAACATATTGCATGTGATGATGTTAGTTCTCAAGTCTATTTTAGACACAGACTAAATGTCTTAAAAACGTTTTGTTCGTGGACAATGTTAATATACACATAACTTAGTAACTGGCTGACCAGTGACATATAGGAGATACTGTGCGTATATTCTTGTCAGTAATCAGGATGGTTTAGTGAGGGCCACTATCTACCTCCTAAGCAGGGAAACTACCTGTTCTGGGCAATTTGCATTTCCCAGCAAGTTTTGCAAACAGTAAGTTGTTAAGACACAGTTGATTTCTATAGCTAGCCAGATGATGTTTGAAATCCCTTCAGCATTCATAGCTCAATTTAGGAGGATGGACCTCATCATAGGGTAAGAGTTGTCTCTCAGGACTGCAGGATAATTTACTGATGCCTTTCAAATAACATATGACCCTAAAATATTATGCAAACTTTGGGGGATACAATCAGCATAAATGAACTCAACAAACATTTTGCTGTTCCAAAATCTACTCTGTTCTTTATTTCTTGTTTTTCTGGCTATAAGGCCTTCCTCCCTTTCTCTAAGGGGTATGTGTGCATGTGTGTGTGTAGAATCCTATTTATCCTTCACATGTCTCCTATCAAGGCAAAGTTAATCATTTCTTGATGACACTGCTTCTTCAATCTTTAAAGCCTATTCTGCAACAAACAATCTTACCATTTTTTAAAAAGCAACAAACCGACAGTCCCATAGAACACATGGAAAAGGAACATGCGAGAGTCCCTATAACACTTGGCGACTTTCCACCAGGCTGAAACAGGCTGACGTGATATGTTTTAGGGATTAGAATTCAGCAGAAGAAATGAGTCAATTAAAACACCCGGCCAGAATGCTGTCTGTAGATAAAATGCTTTGCACTGGGTGTACAATATAAGCTGAATTACTAAATTCTAAGGGCTGGCTGACTGGTGATTTGCATCTCAGTATCTTTCCATTTTATTCTCTCAACAAAAGTTAACAAGGAGCCACTCAGCCTATGAAAGATAGGTACTTCATTTACCTTAGCAAGAATGAGACAAACAATGAACTCACAATTTTCCAACTCACTGGCTTTGGTTTGACCTGGAGTGGGTAATACCTATTGTCCTAAGTGGGTTAACTGGAACATCAAACCCACCAACTGGTTTTGTTTTTTACATTCATTCAGTAGCAATTCTAATCCCAAAGGAAGTACAATCACTACATGGCAATTGGTGCTTTGTGGCACTATACCCAAAACACATGAGCAATATGCAGAAAGAGAGTCATAATTGAACACTCTTTATTCTACCACAAAACCAAGAAGTCACATTTTTACTACTTGTTATTTGAGAACCATGTATAACTACGCATAACATTTCAAGCCAAAGGCTGTATGGCAACAGGTTTTACGTGTTAAAATACAGAAAATACAGCTTACAATTTCTTCTCCATGAGGAATCTACAGAAAGTCATCCTGGAAGAACACCAAACCAAAGGCAATAATGTTTTTGGACACTCATTCTCAAATTAACTATGGTTAACATGTCAATTTAGAATTATTATAATGGAGTTTATGTTATAACTGATATCCAAGTTATAACTATAACTGATGTTAAAACTTCCCTTTGGAATTCAGGAACAACTGACCAGCATAAACATTAAAACAGAGATCATAGAATGACTTAATGCTTGATACTTCATCTAGATAAGGCAGAGTGAAACTTTACCGTCCTCTTTCACTGATCCAACCCTGGTCTTCATCCAAAAAGTAAGTTCTGGGTACTCAGCAAATAACAACATTGGTATAATTTAGGAAAGAAGAAATGCAGTGTAAACTTACTTAACAGTTGCCAATAGAGGGCCTGTAAACTTCTCTTCATGGTATCATCTGGTCCTGCTTATCCTCCAGTTTATTCATGATTCTGTCTAGGAAATTGGGAGAAGAAAATTGTTACATCTGAGGAACATAATTGAAAAATCAGAAAGAACTCCACTCAATAGGATCTTAGTTGTAAGGCCTAACATACACAATTTTGAAGAGATAAAATCTTGGGATAAATACACCACAGTTTAATTTACAATGGTGTATGTTGTAAAATTACCAACTAATCAACTGGTCAAACCCTGAAACTATACACCCCACTGAAGAAAGCTCATAGGGGCAGCTAATGAGAAATCTGGGTTCAGAATTGAAGACTTTTCATGACTCTCTGTAGTCATAGGAGAACCAAAAAGTTTCTTTTCTAATCTAATTTTTGCTAAGGCACTCACAAAACAAGCAAACACCCAAATAAAACAAACAAAAAACAAGCCAGAAAGCTTCGCCACACTTGAAACTATATTAAATAACTTTTCTATTATTTTCTGATTACATGGATACTTCCAGTATGGCGTATTTAGAAAAAGTAAACAAAAAACACAGATAAAAATTAACAAGAAAATACATATTATGCACAATCCCACAAATAAGAGGTGATTACTGCTCACATTTTAGAGTATACCTCTTCAGCCTTTTGAATGTGCACTTTCTCTTGGTCTGTTTCGTTTTATATATTATACATTTTAATTTTTCTCCCTAGCAGCAGAAATACTGTTCTGTGTTGTTACTATTACAGTTTTATTTTACATGGCAAACTGTGTCTTTAAGATAAATTCCCAGAAATGGAAACACATTAAGGAAGGACATAAAGCTTTCTGAAATAAATATATTTCCAAATTGCTCTTCACCAATTCCAGTATATCAGAATAACCATTAGATTACACTTTACCCAATGAAGAAATTAACAATTTCATCTCTGCCAATAGGCAAATATTCTGTCTCAATATTTTACTTTTCATTTTATGTTTACTAGTAATTTGTACATAAAAACTTAAAAATTCATATTCCTTAACCATTCTCTACTATCATGCCAGTTTTTTTTTCTCATGACACCCCACGTAGAATTACCTATCTTTAAAAATTTTTTTATTAATATTTAACTCATATGTAAAATTCAGCTTTTAAGGTATACAATTCACTGATTGGCAATAGATGCAAAAGTTTTCATCACTCAAAAATGAAATCATCATGCTCACTTCACTATCAGTCACTCCCCATTTTCCCCTCCTTTGGCAACCACTAATCTATTGTCTCTACCGATTTGCCTATTCTGGATATTTTATATAAATACAATCATACAATATGTGTTTAGCTCTTTCACTCAGCATAAAGTCTTCTTTTTTTCTTTCTTTCTTTTTCTTTTTGAGATGGAGTCTCACTCTGTTGCCAGGCTGGAGTGCAGTGGTGCAATCTCAGCTCACTGCAACCTCTGCCTCCTGGGTTCATACAATTCTCATGCCTCAGCCTCCCAAGCAGCTGGAATCACAGGCATGCACCACCACACCCAGCTAATTTTTGTATTTTTCATAGACAAAATAAAAACCTTTATTAAGGATTTTAAAAAAGTGATCATAAAGTTAATTTTGGAGGGGGAAAAGAAACGAACTCAAATAACAAGACAAATCTTTTTAAAAAGAGTAATAATAGAGAACTAACTGTACCAGTGGTTTAATTTAAACACTTACTGTTCTACTTGAAGAATAAGCAAACAGAGAAATAAAACTTAATACAAAGTTCAGAAACAGATTGTTGATGAAAAAGCTAAACTTCATAAAATATTTGAAGAGATTTCTTCTGAACCAAATGTGAGGACCATGACCTGCAACAAAGCCTCAGGAGGTCCTGAGAACATGTGCCCAAGGTGGTTGGGTTACAACCTGGTTTTGTAAGTTTTATAAAACATCAGTCAATACATGTGAGGTATACACTGTTTCGGTTTAGAAAGGTGGGACAACTCAAAGCAAGGGCTTACAGGCCATAGGTGGATTCAAAGATTTTCTGGTTGGCAGTTGGGTGAAGGAGTTATTAATATTATTTGAAGACCTAGAATCAACAGAAAGAAGTGTCTGGGTTAAGATAATGGGTTGTGGAAACCAAGGTTCTCATTATGCACAGAAAGTGGCCGCCCATAGAGGTAACAGATGGCAAATGTTTCCTATTCAGACATTTAAAAGGTGCCAGACTCTCAGCTAATCTCTCCAGGGTCAGAATGTCCTGGAAAAGCAATGGGATTCTCTACAGCATGTAAATTTCCTCTCCAAGAGATAGCTTTGCAGGACCATTTAAAATACATCAAAGAAATATATTTTTGGGTGAAATACTTTTATATTTTTTAGGGCCTGCTATCTGTCATGTGATGCTATACTAGAGTCAGGTTGGTATTTGGTATATTGTTACTACAAACAGTCTGATCTGTCAGTCCTAATGTTTCAATGTTAATGCCAGTCAGTTTTGCCTGAATTCCAAAGGGAAGAAAGTGTAATGAGGCATGTCTGACCTCTACTTCCTATCATGGCCTCAGCTAATTTTTCAGGTTTCTATGGAATTCCCTTGGCTAAGAGGACAAAGCCATTCAGTCAGTTGGGGTGCTTAGAATTTTATTTTTGGTTTATATTATCTAAGAATACAAAAGTATTCAGAATGTAATAAGTGAAATAAAAAAATACCAGAAGTATATTAGTTTGTTTTCACATTACTAATAAGGACATATTCAAGACCAAGCAATTTACAAAAGAAAGAGATTTAATGAACTTACAGTTCTACATGGCTGGGGAGGCCTCACAATCATGGTGGAAGGCAAGGAGGAGAAAGTCACATCTTATGTGGATGGCAGCAGGCAAAGAGAGAGAGCTTGTGCAGGGAAATTCCCCCCCCCCGCCTTTTTTTTTTTTTTTTTTTTTTGAGATAGGCTCGCTCTGTCACCCAGGCTGGAATGCAGTGGCACGATTTTGGTTCACTGCTACCTCTGCCTCCTAGGTTCAAGTGATTCTCCTGCCTCAGCCTCCTGAGTAGCTAGGATTACAGGTGTGCTCCACTACACCTGGCTAATTTTTATATTTTTAGAAGAGACAAGGTCAGGCTGGTCTCAAACTCCTGACCTTGTGATTCACCTGCCTCAGCCTCCCAAAGTGCTGGGATTACAGGCATGAGCCACCACACCTGGCCCCCATTTTTAAAACCATCAGATCTTGTGAGACGTAGTCCCTATTATGAGAACAGCATGTGAAAGACCCATCCCTATGGTTCAGTTACCTTCCATCAGGTTCCTCCCATAACACGTGGGAATTCAAGATGAGATTTGGGTAGGGACACAGCTAAACCATATTAGGAAGAAAATATGGGCAAAAATGTATATAATCTTGGACTGAGGAAGGCCTTTGTAACCATGAAAGTGTGTCTGTGGGGTAAGTAGAATTCTTACTAAAAAAGCACTTGAAAATCTGGAATGTTATATAGCATTGATGAACCTTAAGAATATTATGCTGAGGCTAGGCACGGTGGCTCATGCCTCTAATTTCAAGACTTTGGGAGGCTGAGGCAGGTGGATCATGAGGTCAGGAGACTGAGAGCATCCTGGCCCACATGGTGAAACCTCATGATTATAGTCAGAATTATCTTCTATTTGCTTTATTAATTTGGGAGAGACTGACTTGATCACATCAAAATCCATCTGGGGTGAGGAAGAACATAAGTATTCCAAAACTTACTGCTTTGGAAATCAGAAGAATTCTTTTCGGGGCTGGGAAGTGCTCTTTTTTGGGGGAGAGGGGTAGAAAAGCTCAATGACTTCTTTGGTTAGGCAAATTAATCCCCGACCACCAATGTGATTTGTATGAGGAAGAAAAAGAGAGACAGCCAAAGTGCTCTTCATTATACAAAAATTAATTACGACCTTTGAGTTTCCAGAGGCTATGGCTAGGAAACAGGAGTTAAAGAGTCTAGAAACTAGAGAAGCTGAGGAGATAATACACAAGAGATACTGAGAGACAGAAAGAGGCAACTCCAAAACATGGTAGCAGGTGGGACCTAAGGATGACGGATAAAGTGAGAAATTCCCCATAAGGAGATGCCTCGTGAATGTTAAGATGTCTAGTATTTAATTTTTCATTGCTTATTGTTTTATGCTGTTTGTACTATATGTGTATTAGTCTTTTTTTATGCTGCTGATAAAGACATACCTGAGACTGGGTAATTTATAAAGAGAAAGAGTTTTAATGGACTTACAGTTCCACATGGCTGGGGAGGACTCAAAGCATGGTGGAAGGCAAAAAGTATGTCTTACATGACAGCAGGCAGGAAAGCAAAAAAGCCAAGCTAAAGGGGTTTCTCCTTAAAAAAGCATCTGATCTCATGATGCTTATTCACTACCATGAGAACAGTATGGCAAAAACCACCCCCATGATTCAATTATATTTCACCAGGTCCCCCTCCACAACATGTGGGAATTATGGGAGCTACAATTTAATATGCTACATCTGTATTCCCTCTCCAAAATGCTCAGTCACCACTAGTATTGTCAAAACCTCAGTAAAAGTCTGCACAAAACAGTCTTGTATTAGTGATGTTTGACAGGGGTAATGAAAGAGAAGAGATTATGTCCCAAGCCAAAGGCGACCCAGGAGCAGTCAGAGACAGAAACCCTATGAGCCACAGCAATGGTTAGTTGGTATCTATGGAGTGTTTAGAATATGGTAAGTATTCAGCGATCCAAGATGGCCGATTAGGAACAGCTCAGGATTGCAGCTCCCAGTGAAAGCGCAGAGGGTGAGTGGACGCCGCATTTCCAGACGGATTTTTATTGCCCACAGACTAGGAGATTCCCAGGCGGAGGAGCCCTAAGGG
>CAUYLG010073160.1:0-48917 GCA_963573385.1 Cacajao melanocephalus
GCAGTAGAACAAGAATCCTGTTCTCTCTCCCTCTTTTTCTTCCTCTTTCTTTCTCTCGTACATTCTTTTTCTTTCTTTCTTTCACTCTCACTTTCTTTCCTCTCTTTTCCTTTCTTTCAAAAAATAAAAAAAAAAAAAAAATATTGTTCTGCCATACACAGCTCAGTCTCCCACTTTGGGCAGGGACCTCTTTCCTGGATGTAGCAGGGAGGTCTGAGAGGTTCACAGGCAGGAGATTTGACTGCCAGACTCCTTCCCCGTGACTTACTGGGAAAACTCCAGGCTTATCATTAGAAGAAGGTGGCGTGATTCCCAGAGGGCCAGCCCTGGGCAGAGGTGACATGAAAATGGGCCTTTTCATGCCCCTAGAATCACCACATTGAGGGAGCTGTTAATTCTCTTCCCATCTCTCCTGCAAGCATTTCTTCTTCAACCTGTTCCCCTCCTGCCTGGGTGCCCCAAGTTCTGCCTGTGACTGTCACTGCTCTGTTTGTATCTGAGGATGTAATGGGGAAGGGAGTTAGCCTTGATCTTTTAGTCCCCTGGATGGCTCTGATACCTACAAGCTGAGTAGCTTTGGATAAATTACTTAACAAGACTCCGTTTCCACATCTATAAATGGTGATACGATTCCTTAGCTTATACATCCTCTCCAGTCTAGACATTAATGATTATTCGATTTATTAAGTATACATACTACTCAGCACAGTGTGTGGCACATAGCAGGAGCTCATTAAATGGCTATCACATTGATTGTTACTACTGGGTTGCAATCTTGAGCTGGTCATTCGCCTTCTCTGAGCTTGTTTCCTCATCTGTAAAATGCGGCTAATATTACCTCCTTCATAAGACTATTTTGAAGCATCTGGCATCCAGTAGGTATTAGATGAACCTTAATGCGCCTTTTTCCAGCAACTTCTGATCCAGCTGTTTTCTCCAGCAACTTCTGATCCTTCTTCATCAGAGCCCAAAAGGAGAGGTGCTTTGCCCGAATCATGAGCACACAGCTCTGCATCTGTGAACTGCTGACTCTTTTTCCCTGGAGGTCCAAAGTCTCATGTGTTTTCCTAGTAGGTGCAGAAGTGGTGGAATGGACTCGTGTGTGAGTCCTTTCTGCGGTGGATGGCAGCAAGACCTCCTCATTACGGGAATGAGTTCCTACCTCTGTTGCTGTGTCCCACACGGACACAGCCCTCATCAGGCCGAGGCTTTGTCGGTCCATAGGACTGTGGTCTCCAGTGAGGGCCTGAGCTTCTCCAGACCTCAGTTTCCTTGTCTGTAGAATAGAGATGATGATACTGTTTGCCTCACACATCTTACAGTCTTGTTGCTTGAAATTAATGGAACGATGAATGTGAAAATACTGTGTGCTCTGTAAAATGCTGTATAGTTGTAAAGGATTTTTCTTCTGGACTCCCTGACTACCTAAAGTTTTGCCAATGCTTTGGAAACACAAATGTCTCCCTCAGGCAGCTCACTGGGGCCTCATGTCAGTAGGAATTAGAGCAAAGTATGATGGGACTAAGAGTTAGAAACAGTCAGCAAGGAAAGGAAATGGGGGGCCTGGGGCATATGTGGAAGAGAAGACGGGAGAAACCAAGAACAGAGTCTTTCCCTGTTTTACAGACTTGTTTGCAGTGTTGCCTTGGGCTGGCCTGACCCCTAGGCTGGAACCCTCCCTCTCGGAGTCCTCCTTAGGATCTCCTTATGAGTTTACTGAAGACGAGGGGCGTGGGAGGGTGGAGATATTTGTGAAAGGACATAAATGTCCCATCACCGGTCTGACATCATGCTCCATATAGGCCATCAAAGGACTCTGTGGGCATATTCCCCCTGGGGGACAATATACAGGAGACAAATAGACCCGCATCATTTCTGATTCCATTCCCTAAATCTTGAGGGCAGACTTTTGTGCCTCGTCTGGTGCCAAAGGTTATAAAGAAGCCTAAAGTCTCATCCCTGCTCTCAAGGATACTCACAATCTCATTAGGAAGATAAGAAGTAGATATGAGAAAACTATTACACAAACCAGAAACAAACCCGCTTGTGAGTACCTGCCAAAATGCGCATGTGGGATGTCTATTGCTATAATACCTCGGAGGAGAGAAATAGTCCTAGCCAGCACGGCTAAGGAAGGAAGTAGAGAATCCATGTTTGAAAATAGTGGAAACTAAATTTGAATGGTGTTTTAGGTCATATCCCTAAATGCAGACCTTAAAATAAACATTGATATGCAAGCGACTTATCAAGGAAGTGCTTTGAAGAGACAGAGGTAAGGGACTGGGGTGCAGAACAAGGTGAGAAGGACATCAAGTAGGGGCGCAATTTCACATGACATCCCAGCCTCAGCCTGACCCCTCAGGGAGCTCTGGAGCATAAATTACATAAGACCCACTATGCAAGGGTGGTTGACATGGTCCCCCTCCGTCGGTCATTGGCTATGTAGGTTGCTGCAGGGTAGACAGAGACTCCCCTGTTTTCTGGCCCTCTGCATGATGATGTGAGAAGTAGCCAAGCACAGTAAGGTTGCAGGGGCCAGCCGTCAGAAACAAGGCACCCAGAAGCCGGGGGCTGGTGCATGGAAGCCATGAGAAAGCTTTGGGAAGGGCAGCAACAGCGTTCGCTGCAGATAGGAGAGGCGAGTATGGCATGTCTTCACCACCAGAGTTAGAAGTCTGAACTTGGTCCTCTGTTCACCATAAGCCCTTATGAATTCCTGAGGAGGTGAGTGGCACATGGAAAAGAGAAAGACGAAACCAACAGTGATATTCAAGGGGATTGGAGGTGGCGGAGCCTGTAGGCAGGCCAGGCCAGACATGCTCCTCCCGTTAGGGCCTTTGCACTGGCTGTTCCACATTGCCTGGAATGTTTATTCCCTGTGATTCCGATTGGCTCCCTCCGTTACCTCCTTCAGGTTTTTGCTCAGATTCCGCTTTCGCATCAAAGCCTCCCCTGACTCCTCCACTGAACTCTACATTGTGTGTTTTCTTTATTCACCGTCCTAAGCTCCTTTATCCAGCTTTTTCCATAGTGCTGATCAGCTGCCATTGAGTTTCACATCATACCTGTTTAATATGCCCATTGTTAATTGTCTCTTGTCCTTAGAATGTGAGCTCCACGTGGGCAGTATCTCTGTTTTCCTCACCGATTCCTCCTGAGTGGCTCAGGAGTGCCTGGCCCATGGCAGACACACAGTAAACATTCTGTATGATGAATCGCTATGATCAGAGGTGGGATAGAGGCTATCCCAGAAGGAGCCGGATTGGAAGGCCAGACCTCAGAGACCTTATGGAGAAGAAATAACAGGGATGGATGGGTCAACACAGGGGCTGAGTTGCGGGCAGGCACAAGAAAGATGATGAAAATCTGGACAAGGGGATGTAGAATGATGCTGTGTCCTTGGTGAGCAGCTGTGCCCAGGTGGTTGATGTGGTGGCATGGAGGGGACAGAATTCTGGGTGCAGCGGCATCTTGAAGGGATATACAATACAGTGAGGCTCTGGGGAGCAAATTTTCCCTTGTGGGGACTGCGGGGTGTGGGAGGAGGAAGTAGCCGCTTTGGATCCTCTTGGGCTGGAGTCTTCTGCCTCTGCAGGGAAAGCTGGGTGCTTTGATAGGAGTGGGCGGGAGGCTTTTCCTGTTCCCCTGCCCATGGGCTCCTTTCTGCTGGCAGGGCCGCTGGGATAATGAGTAGTTCCCCAGCCTTTCCTCTGCACAAGCCTTTGCAAGTGTTCATTAGCCAAGCCTCCCCTGTCCCACTGAGGGGCCTGGGAGGTCTCATTCACTCCGGGCATAGCTGGTAGCAGCACTGAGCACACGCTTTGGGAGGTGGTGCTGGTTAACGCTCCCAGTGAGTGTGCGTGAGTGTGGATGAGGGTGAGGACAGCCTGCTATCAGGATGATGATCCTAGCTTTTTGTTTTTGAATCAAGGTCTCATGCTGTCACCTAGGTGGGAGTGCAGTGACGCAACGATGGCTCACTGCTGCCTCAACCTCCCAGGCTCAAGCGATCCTCCTGCTTCAGCCTCCCACGTAGGTGGGACTACAAGCATGTACTACCACACACTTGGCTAATTTTTAAATTTTTATTTTGTAGAGACAAGGTCCTCCTATGTTGCCCAGGCTGGTCTTGAACTTCAGGACTCAAGCTATCTTCCCGCCTTGGCCTCCCAAATTGCTGGGATTATAGGCAGGAGCCACTGCGACCTGGCCGATCCTAGCCTTTGAGGGCTACCTGGCTTTCGGAGACAGTTGGGTAAATCAATTGCCCTGACAGTTGGGGTCAGGGCAGCTGCAGCCTATTAGCTTGATTTTTTGTTGTTCTACTGAAAAAACAGGAAGGGGAGGGCTGGGCCGGGATGGTCAGATCAGTGGCCCCTTAGACGCTGTTCTTCCTTTCTACCCTGAAGCCAGAGTCTGGACAGGGAGGGGCACCCCAGGAAGAAGTTCAAGGAGCTGTATTTGCCTTGTTGCACACAAGAGGGGACTTCTTCTCTGTGGCTGGGGCCATGGGCCTGCTCTGGTGTCCTGCCATTTAGCAGGAAATGGCACCTAGGCACAGTTGGTAGTCTTTTGAGGCAGATGATGGAAGTGCGGGCAGCTACAGGCATCCTCTTAGAGTAAGTAGGTGAGGGGGCTAGGGTGGAGAGAGGATTAGGGCAGATGTCCTGTGCAAACTGGCTGGTGAGCACATGTGAGATGGTTCTTGGAGACCTTCTGCTATAAATGAGGAGATGTTGCAGGGGACCAAAGGCCTGCTAGAACCTGTGAACTTGGGGTGTTCTGTTTCTCTGACTCTGCATCTCCATAGAGAGGTGAAGATGGAGAGGTGGAGAAAGGCTGATGAATGGAGCCTGGGACTGGGGCCTCCAGAGACCAGGACTCCCTTGGGGACCTGGTTCTCATTTGACTATCCTCTTTGAATGGCTGTTCCTATCTGATATCTCCGTTTTACGGTTGGTGGAGAGTATGGAAGCACCTCTCACACATGACCTCTGTGGTGTTGCATCGACCCTTCCATCTCTCCTATTCTTGCTACAGGGGGCTCTGATGGCCTGTGGTCCCTGGCATCAGACCCTGGCTGGAGGCAATGCACTGTACTAGAATCTGATTGGATTTACTTGGTTTGCAGATTGCATGAGACCTGGTTATCTCAAGGTAGGAGTCAATAAGTGCATCTGATTAACTGATTTGACTCGGGGCATTTGAGGGCTCCTGTTGTAATCTTGTCATTTTCCTCTGCTTTTCTCATGTATCCCTCTTTTTTTTTTTTGCAACTTGAGAAGTGAGATATCAGCCTACCAAGGTGAAGTCACACTTGCAGAGATGGCATTTGAGCCGAGGCTTCCTAAGGGCTGCTGCAGGAGGGGAGGGCATCCTGGTACTGGGCTACATGGCAGACTGCAGTTGCAAGGATTAGCAGTGCGAGCCCTGATCCTGCTACCTCTTTGCTGTGTAATCCCAGACAACTTGCTTCACTTCTCTGAACCTGAGACCTGTTTCACAAAAATAAAGAGGAAGCATTTGCCTTTATGTTGGGTAACTGAAGAGTGATAAATTAATACTGATAATGGTAGTAGCTACCATTCCTTGAAGACCCTCATGGTGTTTGGCACTTACCTGTATGATACAATTCTCATAGCAGCCATCTAGGGGTACTTTTTTTTAATTTTAATTTTAATTTTTTTTTTTAAAGATGGGGTTTCACCATGTTGGCCAGGCTGGTCTTGAACTCCTGACCTCAGGTGATCCACCCACCTTGACCTCCCAAAGTGCTAGGATTACAGGTGTGAGCCACTGCACCTGGCCTCTAGGGGTACTTTTATTTCCATTTTGTAGGTAAAGGGGCAATGGCATGGAAGTTTGCACCCCTTGAAACGTGCTCCTCTTTCTTTCCATTATGCGATTCTGTGTCCGTGGTGAAGGAGGCCTTCCCTGCCTAACATGTCCTATTAGCTACTTTGGGAGTTACCAACAGGGGTGGGCCCAGACCAAGCCCTGGATCCTGACTTCCTGGGACATCTCTGCATCTCCTGCCTCTCTCATCCCTGGAGATTGTCATTCAAGAGTACTGTGGTTGCGGCTTCTGCATTTGGGTACCCTGTTGTTCATCAGGATCAAGGCAGGTTCCTAGCAAACTTTAGAATTTGTTAAAGATCTTTGGCCCGATGCCTCACCCAAAGTGCTGCTTAAGAAACTCTTTTTTGAGTTGAATTGGCACTGTCTCATCTCTCCTTTCAAAATAATTTTTTTTTTTTTTTCCTGTTTGGGCTCCAGGAATTTTTTTCTCAGCTTTTCCTAGGACCTCCCGGCCATTTATTTTTGCTATGCACTATAACCTTGCATAATATTTAGGGATCTCTAGCTTGTCATCTCAAAGGGGTATAGAAATTGGAGTTGTAGAAGAAACTAATAAAAATAAAGAATGAAACTTTCCAGATGAACTTCATTTGAGTTAATTTTTAATAATCATTTATATTTATATAGAATTATAATATATGATAGCTAATCAATAAAATATTATAACAAATTAATTATTAATAATGAATAACTTCTAATTATGACATTAATTAGATATTAAAATAGCAGAGAATAGTTGACTACTTAAAAAAATGTTTCATAAGAGATGGGTAAGAGATGGTAAAGTACCTTTCATAGTTTAATCATTTTTTTTCTTTTTCTGGACAGAGTTTCACTCTTGTCACCCAGGCTGGAGTGCAGTGGTGCAATCTCGGCTCACTGCAACCTCCACCTCCTGGCTTCAAGTGATTCTCCTGCCTCAGCCTTCCAAGTAGCTGGGATTACAGGTATGTACTACCACGCCTGGCTTATTTTTGTATGTTTAGTAGAGTTGGGGTTTCACCACGTTGGCCAGGCTGATCTGAAATTCCTGACCTCAGGTGATCAACCTGCCTCGGCCTCCCAAAGTGCTGGGATTGCAGGCATGAGCCACTGTGCCCAGCCTATTTTGATCATTTTCAGATGCAACAAATATAATTCTATTCCAGAGCCATAGAAAGATGCCAATTTATTTGTAATTTACTTTGCTTTCTTTGAAAATAATGCTTTATTTCTCATGTAGCCTTCAGAATAACCTTAACAATGCTTTTGATAGATTGCCTTGTGAAGTAGTTGACAAAAAAAAAAAAAAAATTGGTTGGGCATGGTAGCTCACCCCTGTAATCCCATCACTTTGGAAGGCCAAGGCAGGTGGATCACTTGAGGCCAGGAGTTCGATACCAGCTTGGCCAATATGGTGAAACCCCGCCCCTACTAAAAATACAAAAATGAGCTGGGTGCGGTGGTGCACATCTATAATCCCTGCTACTGGGGAGGCTGAGGCATGAAAATTGCTTGAGCCTGGGGGGTGGAGATTGCAATGAGCTGAGATCATGCCACTGCACTCCAGCCTGGGTGACAGAGAGAGACTCTGTCTAAAAAGAAAGAAAGAAAGAAAATGCATCATTTAGACAGAGACTCTAACAAAAACAAACAACAAACGAACCAAAAAATCAAAAAAAATAAAAGAAGAAAATGCATCAGAATACCCAGAAAGAAGGTATTTATAACAAGGTGACAAATGAAAACTATTTTCACAGAGAACCTACGTACAAATCTGATTGTTGAAAAGATTTCCAAAAAGTTATTAAAATCAACTGTATTAGATATGATCAAAGCAGCTGAAAATCACAATGAGCTTGAAATAAGAATATCAGTTTATGTGAGAGAAGGTTCAGTTGTGTAACAGACAATTCAGACATCTCTATGGAGCTGTAATAAGAACTGCTTTTCAAAATTTACATCTGACATTTTCCCTCTTCTGTCTGTGAGGATGGAGAAAAGCAGGTGGGGTTAGGGGGCAACCAGGGAGGAGAGAGCAGTGCTTTGCCCATAGTTAACATGAGCTGCTTCAGTATGAGTGGCCATGGAATGGATTTTGAAAAAGTTGTATAAAGAAAGCCCATTGCACTCCACAAAAAGATTTTATTTGGTCTTTATTTATACTGAATTTGTTTCCAGCTTTCCAAGAAAGGAGATAAATGAATTATCTTAGAGGCAGCAGGGTAAATGAGCATGGGTTTTGGAGTCAAATTACTCGGTTCCACATCCCTAGAATGGATCTCAGAATACTCTCTCTGTATATTCTCCAATAAGTAAAGATGATGTATGCAAAGCACTGGGCCCATGATCGATTCTTTTAAAATGACTGCTAGGATCTGTATAAATGATGTTCTGTCAGGAGGATGACTCTGCTAGTTGAAGCACATGCTGTGGAAGAGAGCAGACCCTTTGGTTAAGTGACTCCAGTAGTTCAGGTTAGGACATTCCTCACTTCATTATGCAGGACTGCAAGTACCAGTGAATAGTTGCGTGTCAACATTTCAAAGCTGGTTGGCTCCAAGGTATTTCTAGCTTGGAAATTTCCACTAATTGAAGCCTTGCTTTGTACAAAATGCAGTGTGGAGGTTGGAAACTGGAGAAATTACCTGGCTTGCTCCCAGGGCTTTTTAATGGCCTCATCTTCAGGCTCTGTTTCTTGGTCTGACTGGGCCACAGGAGCAAACAATTGCCTGTGGTGTCATGAGCCTTGCTCTGGCTGTCAATCAGCGTCCCCTGGGAGGAAAGATAATTTTATACACATTAACTAAGGGACTTGTGAAGCTCAAAAGGCCGCATCACAGAGCTTTCTCTCAAGTGAATTTGTGGAATGAAAGCCATCCTATAGTTTTAATACATACGCCTCAAAGATGGGGACCTCATACCAGGTGACTTTTTTTAGCAGCTGGTGCCAGCCTGAAGCATGACACATCAAAGAACCAAGGGGCTCGATCTGCTCAGGGCCAGGCCAGACTAACCGCACTGCCCTGAAGACACAGGAAGACCAGTGAATCCCATCTCTATGCCATCAAGATGCCGTACGTGCCTCCTGAAACTCAGACATCATTTGATTAGTTAGGAGAAGAGGGGGAGAAACAGCCTTGATAGGAAATTTGACTTTGTCTTTTTAAAAAATCTTTTATTTTAGGCTCAAGGGTACATGTGCAAGTTTGTTCTACAGGCAAATTGTGTGTCATGGGGGTTTGAGGTACAGATTATTTTGTTACCCAAGTAAATAAGCACAGAACCAGATAGGTAGTTTTTCAGTCCTCAGCCTCCTCCCACGCTCCACCCTTAAGGAGGCCCTGGTATCTGTTGTTCCCTCCTTTGTGTCCATATGTACTCAACTTTGTTTATTTTTGTTTTCTTTTCCCAGTTGAGAATTTCAATTTTTCAAAATTATTAATTGTGTCAATTAATTTGCAATATTGAAAGACTAGGAGCTTCAGGGATGTGGTAAAAAAAATACCAAATTAAAATATAATGAACTCTGAAAAGCTGCACTCCAACTTGGACACTGTGTTAGTATTGCCTTCTTTATTTCAGGAAATCATCCCGTGTTCCAGGATATTCCAGCTATTCACACTGGTATTGTTTCAGGGTTTTTTTCTTTCAACTTTTATTTTAGGTTCAGGGAGTACCTGTGGAGGTTTGTTACATGGGCAAATTGTACGTCACTGGGGTTTGGTGTACAAATGACTTTTTCATGCCCAGATAGTGAGCATAGTACCTGATGAGTAATTTTTCTATCCTCACTCTCCTCTTACCCTCCTCCATCAAGTAGGTCCTGGTGTCTGTTGTTCCCTTCTTTGTGTCCATGTGTGCTCAGTGTTTAGCTGCCACTTATGAGTGAGAACATGTGGTATTTGGCTTTAATTACCACATTAATTGGCTTAGGATAATGGACTCTAGCTGCATCTATGTTGCTAAAAAGGACGTGATTATTTTATGGCTGTGTAGTATTGCATGGTGTATACGCACCACATTTTCTTTATCCAGTCCGTCATTGGCGGGTGTCTAGGTTGGTTCCACGTCTTCACTATTGTGACTAACACTGTGATGAACATATGAGTGCATTTTGAATGATTTATCTTCCTTTGGGTATATGCCCAGTAGTGGGATTACTGGGTCAAATAATTCTCCTCTAAGTTCTTAGAGAAATTTCCAAACTATTTTCCACAGTGGCTGAACTAATTTACATTTCCACCATCCGCGTGTAAGTGTCCTCTTTTTCTTCACAACCTCACAAACATGTTATTTTTTGACTTTTTAGTAATAGCCATTCTGACCGGTGAGAGATGGTATCTCCATGTGGTTTTGATTTGCATTTCTCTAATGATCAGTGATGTTGAGCTTATTTTTCATATGCTGGTTTGCTGCATGTATGTCTTCTTTTAAGCAGTATCTATTCATGTCCTTTGCCCATTTTTAAATGAGGGTTGTTTATCAACTATTGATTTGTATAAGTTTCTTATAGATTCTGAATATTAGACCTTTGCTAAATGCATAGTTTATAAATATTTTCTCGTTTTGTAGGTTGTCTGTTTACTCTGTTGATATTTTCTTTTCCTGTCCAGAAGCTCTTTAGTTTATTTTTAATTTTGTTTATTTTTATTTTTTGCCATTGCCCAGGCTGGAGTGCAGTGGTATGATCATAGCTCACTGCAGACTTGATCTCCCAGGATCAAGAAATCCTCCCACCTTAGCCTACAGAATAGCTGGGACTACAGGCATGTGCCACTACACCCAGTTGATTTATTTTTCATTTTTAAATTCTTGGTAGAGACAGGGTCTCACAGTGTTTCCCAGGCTGTTCTCAAACTCTTGAGCTCAAGCAATCCTCCTGCCTCGGCCTCCCAAAGTGCTGAGATTACCGGCATGGTCCACTGCATCTGGCCAGAAGCTCTTTAGTTTAATTAGGTCCTACTTGTCTATTTGTGTTTTTGTTACAATTGCTTTTGGAGACTTTGTTATGAAATCTTTGCCAAGGCCTATGTTACCAATGATGTTTCCTAGGTTTCCTATTAGGGTTTTTATAGTTTTAGATTTTACATTTAAGTCTTTAATCCATTTTGTATATGGTGAAAGGAAGGGATCTAGGTTCAATCTTCTGCATATGGCTAGCCAGTTATCCCAGCCCCATTTAGTGAATAGGGAGTCCTTCCCCATTGCTTGTTATTGTCAACTTTGTGGAAAATCAGACGGTTGTAGGCACATGGCTTTATTTCTGGGTTCATTAACCTGTTCCATTAGTCTGTGTATCTGTTTTTGTACCAGTACCATGCTATTTTGGTTACTGTAGCCTTGTAGTGTAGTTTGAAGCTGGGTAACGTGATACCTCAGGTAATGTGATGCCTTTGTTCTTTTCGCTTAGGATTACTTTGAATATTTGGGCTCTTTTTTTGGTTCCATATGAATTTTAGAATAGTTTCTTGTAATTCTGTGAAAAATGATATTGGTAGTTTGATAGAAATAGCACTGAATCTGTAAATTGCTTTGAGCAGTATAGCCATTATAATGTATTGATTCTTCCTGTACATGAGCATAAAATATTTTTTCCATTGGTTCATGTTGTCTCTGATTTCTTTTAGCAGTGTTGTGTAATTCCCATTGTAGTGATCTTTCACCTCCCTGGTTAGCTGTATTACTATTATTTTTGTGGCTATTGTGGGTGTGATTACATTCTTGATTTGGTTCTCAGCTTGGACATTATTGGTGTACAGAAATAATACTGATTTTTGTACATTGATTTTGTATCCTGAAACTTTACTGAAATTGTTTATGAGTTTTAGGAACTTTTGGGCAGAGACTAGGGAGTTTTCTAGGTATAGAATCATATCGTCTGCAAAGAGAGATAGTTTGACTTCTTCTCTTCCTATTTGGGTGCCTTTTATTTCTTTCTCTTGCCCGATTGACCTGGGTAGGAATTCCAGTACTAAATTGAATAGGAGTGGTGAGAGTGGGCATCCTTATCTTGTTCCAGTTCTCAAGGGGAATGTTTCCAGCTTTTGCGCATTCAGTATGATGTTGGGTTTGTCATAGAGGGCTCTGATTATTTTGAAGTATGTTCCTTTGATACCTAGTTTGTTGAGCTACTAGCTCATGAAGGGATATTGAAAATATATATATATATATATATATATATATATATATATATATATATATAAACATGAAGGGATATCGAATATTATCAAAAGCCTTTTCTGTGTCTATTGAGATGTGTTTTTTGTTTTTAGTTCTGTTTATGTGATGAATCACATTTATTGATTTGCATATGTTGAACCAACCTTAAATCCCAGGAATAAATCCTACTTGATCATGGTAGATTACATTTTTGATGTGCTGCTGGATTCAGTTTGCCAGCATTTTGTTGAGGATCTTTGTGCCTATGTTCATCAGGGATGTTGGCCTGAAGTTTTTCTTTTTTCATTGTGTCTCTGACAGAATTTGGTATCAGATTGATGCTGGCCTCATAGAATGGGTTAGGGAGGAGTTTCTTTTCCTCAGTTTTTTGGAATAATTTCAGTAGGATTGGTACCAGCTCCTTCATTGTATGTCTGGTAGAATTTGGCTGTGAATCTTTCTGGTCCAGGGATTTTTCTGGTTGGTAGGTTTTTTAAATTACTGATTCAATCTTGGAATTTATTACAGTCTGTTCAGGACTTCAATTTCTTCCTGGTTCAATCTTGGAAACTTGTGTGTTTCCAGGAATTTACCAATTTCTTCTGGGTTTTCTAGTTTGTATACATAGAATTATTCACAATAGTCTCCAATGGTTTTTTGTAGTTTTGTGGGGTTAATGGTACGTCACTTTTGTTATTTCTGACTGTGTTTATTTGGATCTTCTCTCTCTTTCTTTCTTTTTATTTATTTTTTTTCTTTTTGAGATGGAGTCTCACTCTGTCTCCTAGGCTGGAGTGCAATGGCGTGATTTCAGCTCACTGCAACCTCTGCCTCCAAGGTTCAAGCGATTCTCCTGCCTCAGCCTTCCTAGTAGCTGAGATTACAGGCACCCACCACCACACCTGGCTAATTTTTGTATTTTTAGTAGAGTCAGGGGTTTTGCCATGTTGGCCAGGCTGGTCTCCAATGCCTGACCTCAGGTGATCTGCCCGCCTTGGCTTCCCAAAGTGCTGGAATTATAGGTGTGAGCCACCATGCCTGGCCCGAGGTAGATTTTAGAGGCAGACACAGAGGAGTAGAAAATGCTCTTGTCTGGGACCCAGAAGCCCTCTCTTTTTCTATATTAATATAGCTAGCAGTCTGTAAATCTTGTTTATTCTTTCACAAAACCAACTTTTGGTTTTGTTGATCATTTGTGTAGATTTTTGCATCTCGGTTTCATTCAGTTCAACTCTGATTTTGGTTATTTATTGTCTTCTGCTGGCTTTGGGTTGGTTTGCTCTTGTTTTTCTAGTTTCTCTAGGTATGATGTTAGGTTGTTAATTTGAGATCTTTCTAATTTCTTGATGTAGGCATTTAGCACTATGCACTTTCTTCTTAACACTGCTTTAGATGTGTCCCAGAAAGTCTGGTACGTTATATCTTTGTTTTCATTAGTTTCAAATAATTTTTTGATTTCTGCCTTGTGGTATGTTTTTTTTTAGTAAATTCAACTTTGAATTTATTTAGCTTTTCCCCTTAAAAAGCTGAGATATCCCAAAAGAAAAAAAAAATTTCTTGCTCTGTCTCCCAGACTGGAGTGTAGTGATATGATCATGACTCACTGCACCTCCCACCTCAGCATCCTGAGTAGCTGGGACTATAGGCATGTACCATCATGCCCGGCTAATAAAAAAAATTTTTTTTTTGTAAATAGGGGGTTTTGCTATGTTGCCCAGTCTGGTCTTGAACTCCTGAGCTCAAGTGAGCCTCCCACCTCAGCCTCCCCAAATGCTGGTATTACAAGTATGAGCAACTGAGCCTGGCTGAAAAACTGTTTTAAGTCAGCAGGGTCTTAAGCAACTTTAAAGAGCATGTTTAAACGCCCCTCCTATTGCCCAGAGGGATTTAGGGCTCAATATTAAAACTAAATTTGGCTTTAAAAATATAAGTAAAACACTCTACACATCTGAGCCGTATGTATAATTTTTGTATTTCTACATACATCAAATAATAAATATAAAAGATACAAAAGGATTAGTAGGGTGAAGGCAAAATAATACAACATATTTAAGGTGAATCAAAAAGCAGGTACAGTATGTGCCATAAATGCTTTCTCAGTTATGAATTGGACTTCAGTTTTGGCTCTGAACTTCTTTGCAGCTAGATAAGAAGAGAACACAGTTAGTCACAGGTATCATATATTTATAAGGTAAAAGAAAAATAGTTGCTCTGGAGAAGGTTTCCGGACACTGAAGACAGGGAGACCATGAGGTGCTTAGTGATGCAGTAGACAACATCTGTGAGAAACAACATGATGGGAATTTGTTAATTTTTTCAAGAAATAGTTATAGAAGGTGCATATTATGCTTATCACGCAGGTGCTGGGGATGTGCAATGGACTGGTGTTTATGTCCCTTCGACAGATTCACATGTTGAAACCTAACCTCCAACTGCAAGGTTTGAGCTGAGACCTCTGGGGACATCTGATAGGGTCTGCCAAGAGGAGATACTTGAGCTGGTTCCCGTAGGATCAGGAACAACCACAGTAGCAAAAGCAAACACTTGGTGCTTACTTTGTCTATTCTAGGGACTATTCTAAACACTTTACCATCTTATGTGTTGGTTCGCTTATTTTAGTATTCACAACAGCGCTGTGAAGCAGGTAGTACTATTATAGCCCCCATTCTACAGATGAGGAAACTGAGACACAGGTAAGTCAGGCATCGTGCTGCGGATCACCTACCTGGTAAGCGATGGCAAGCAATGGAGCCCCCCTTCCACTCTGCCTTGAGGGAATTGACTTCTACTCATCCTTCCAGTCTTCTCTGGGAGAGGTCTCCTGATTTCCTTGATGAGGCTGAGTTTGCGTGTTGTAACAGCATGCCATACTTGCCCTGCTTAGAACCTACCGCATTATATGATTACAAATTTATCTATGTACATTATTTATTCAATTTGTTAAATTATTTATAACTTACTATATAATTAATTGTTATATGTTATATTATTTATGACATATAAATAAAAGTTATTTAATGTCTTTTCTCCCTGTAGACTGTAATCTCCGTTAGGGCAGAAACTATTCATGCATTTTCTCACCATTTGATCCCTGGCGCAAGAGTTTGGCACACGTAAGGCACTCAATAAATATTTTTAAAGTGAATAGAGCCAGGATAGGACTTCAGCTATATGAAGAATTCTTGGTAGAAACTTAAGGTGGCTGAGAAAGACAGTGGGCATGGGGTTTGGAGATGTTAGGACAGTCCTTCTACAGATCATACCATCTATGTGGATGCCTCTTTTTTGTTGTTATTGTTTGCCTTAAAATGAACTCTGACCAGAATTACCCACCCAGTAAGGTAAGCTGTGTGCCTTTCTGGGGCAGAGGCAAGAAAAAGCAAAGGAGAGTTGGAAGTGCCACTTCTCCTTCTGTGACAGTATGCTGAACCAGTATAGCAGTGCAGAATATGCCAGGACGCATTTTTATGTCTTCTTTTCCTCTCTGGGTCTCTAAGAGACAGAGGCATAGAGGACCGCATGGTGGGAGGCAGCTTGTGTTACGTTTTCCTTTGTTCTCTGTTTCCCATTTCTGGAAGGGCCCTCACAACTTAGGGCAGGAGAGGGTGAGGGTGGCTCCCACTGTCTGTCTTGCTGCAGGGTTGGCGGGGATGTGAACCCGTTTTGCTTTAGTCTTTTGACATCATGTCACTCTTCCTCTGTATCCTAAGCTGCTGTCTCCCAGTTTCTATTTCCAGGGGAGGATGGTGGCTGAGTCTATATTTGATGGGATTTCTGCTTCTCTTTGTCACATTTGACTCAGTGAAGGTGAGTTAATTAGACACATTAAACAATCTGGAAACTGGCAACTGGAGTTTCGTGGCCTTTGCTACAAAACTGCCAGGAATAATGTGGCTGTTTTGAGCTCAGCTCCTCCTACCATTTGCATGATAAGGAACGTAGCTTCTCCCAGGAAGAAGAACTGGCTAAGGAAAGAGTTTACTGTATGGTCCCTTACCTTGAATGCCTCCCCTAGTTTTCCAAGTCAAATTTGTTTCTTTGTTCATTGAGTAGATGTTTAATGAGTGCCTTCTAGGTGCATAGGTCTATGATAACAAGCACTTAAAAAGAAAATAAAAAGGGGTTATATAAGAATCATGGACAGTTGTTACCAGGGGAGTTGATAAGAGAGGTGGAGTTTTAGTTGAACTTCTTAAACATGGATAGGATTTTGATCAGGGGTAGAGTTGGGTGGAGGGGGAGATGCTAGAATTCTGGAATTCTAAGTGGAGGTGATTGGGTGAGCAAAGGCCAGAATAAAGACATGTCTGGGGTCTGGCAAATGAATCAATGTTACTGTAGCAAAGAGTTCATATGGTATTTGTGGTGGCGGGGAGATGTATTTGGAGATGAATCCTGGGGTTAAAGAGTAGGAACACTTTGAAGGTTATGCGGGGAGCCATCAAAGGTTTTACAGCAGGGATGAAATAGGATAAAACTTAAATTTCAGGAAGCATGTTCTAAAAAATAATTATCTTCTGGAGGATAAATTAAAGGAGGAGGAATGGAAAGTAAGGAGACCAGTTCAATTCAGGTCCATAATATTAACTAACATTTAAATAGTGTTTACTGTGTAGCAGGTACTGTTCCATACACTTCACATACGTTATATCATTTAATCTTCACAATAATCCTCTGATATTGGTACTATTATAATTCCTGTGCTACAGTAAAAAAACGAATGAATAATGAGGTTAAATGACTTGCCCAAGATCATACAGCCAATGAACAAATACAATGAGCGAGCATTTGTACTCAGGCCGTCTGGTTCCAGCATTCCATACTTTTAATAACACACTATCCATTCTCTTTGTATTTACTGAACCCTAAGAACATGCAGGAGCTGCTAGCAGCATATAAACATAAATAAAATGCACGTAGTTTTGTCCATCACTTAGTTAATGGGCAATTATTTTGGTAATTCAGATGACGATTAAGATTTTAACTATAGTGAGGGTAATAGAAATGGATAAAAAGGGAATAATTGAGAGAACTTCGTGCTAGACTTGTGGGGTTTGGGACTATTTACAGTTTAGAAGCTTGGACTGATCCTTCCTTCAATTTACTTATTTGTGATATGGGTGTAATAATAATGACAGAGAGAGATCTGGCTTCTGGCCAAGATGGAGCATAAAGGACCACATTAAACTTCCCACCGGAAATAACCCAAGTATCACATGCGACATATGAGATAAGAGTTTGCAAGATCTTGAACACCAGGCCAAAAAGGACAGTAACCTTTGAGAGATGGTAAGCACATGAGGTGAACTCTATGATTGTCCTACTGTACTGTCTTGCGAGAGATTCCATACTGCATTGCAGGGAATAGAAACCTAGGTAGATTCCAGCAGACTCCCTGAATTGAGGAGACAAAGCTGAGAACCCAGGGAGACCAAAGAGATGAGAGTTTACAGGACAGAGTGACAGACAGGAGAGACTTGTGCATAGAGAGAACTCTAGAGATTTGGAGAGGATCCCTTTTAAGTATTCAGCTGAATGCTTATAAATGCATATATGTGAGGAAACTTCCCAATGCTGGGGAAATAACTGCCTGATAGGATTAGAGGTAAAAGTGCCTAGAATTCACATAGGGACATAAATAGTGCCTATTCTCGGTAGGCAAACTGGAAACCTCAAGATTCAAGGACATTTGGTAGTATACGCAGAAAGGTCTTCTTTAGTAGTGGAGAAAAATTATCTCTAGAGTAAATATCAGTCTTGTTCAGCAAAACAAATTTTAAAAGCAAGACACAAAAGGACTGAAGTGTTTCTGAGTAATTACGTCTCAGAACAAGGCTCACAGATATTTATGGGGAAACAATTTCCAGCATCCAATAAAGTAAAATTCACAATGTCTACCATCTAGTCAAAAATTACCAGGCATGCAAAGGAGCAGGAAAATACACCCATAATGAGGAGCTAAGTCAATCAGAATTGAGGTAAATGTAAGAATTAACAGACAAGGACATTAAAATCGTTACTATAACTGTATTAAATGTGTTCAAAAAGTCAAGTAGAGACATGCGAAATAAACAGAGGCCAAGTCCAGCTTCTAAAAATGAAAACCACAATGTGTGAGATGAAAAATACATTGGATGAGAGGAACAATAGGTTGGACTCTGCAAAAGAAAAGTTTAGTGAACTTAAAGTCATAGCAATAAAATACGCAAAATAAGACAACGGAAAAGGGATGTGTTTTAAAAAAGGACAGAGCATTAGTAAGCTGTGGAACAACTTTGGGCAGCCTAATGTACATGCAATTGGAATCCACAAAGGAGAGAAGAGACAGAAAGGAGAGAAAAAAATATTTGAAGAAACAATGGCTGAAAATTTCCAAATTTAATGAAAACTATAAATCTACAAATTCAAGAAGCTTACAAACCACAAGCAAAAGAAACCCAAAAAAAACCAGGGCACATCATTATCAAATTGCATAATCAAGGCTCATCAGATAAAAACCACTATGTTTTAGTCTGTTTGAGCTGCCTTAATAAGATATCACAAACTGGGTAGCTTATAAGCAACATTTATTTCTTGCAATTTGGTAGGCTCGTAAACCTGAGATCAAGGCAGATTTGGTGTCTGGTGAAGCCCCACTTTCTGGCTTGTAGACAATGCCCTTTTCATTCTGTCCTCACATGATGGAAAGGGCTAGCTAGCTCTCTGGGACCTCTTTTATAAGAAGGCCAATGTGTGAGATGAAAATCATGAGTGTCATGAGGGCTGTACCCTTATGATATAATCTCCTCCTAAAGGCCTCACCCCTCCTAATAGCAGATTCGTGATTTGGTGTCAACATATGAATTTGAGGGGGACAGAAACATTTAGATCAAAGCACATGATAAAGAGAAAATCTTAACAGCAGCCAGAGAAAAAGCACACATTATGGACAGAGGAACAGAGATAACAATCACAGCAGGTTTCTTTTGGAAACAATACAAATGAGAAGGCAGTGGTAACATCTTTAAAGTACTAGGAGAATGAAACTCCTGTCAACCTAGGATTTTATGTCCAGGCAAAATATCCTTCAAAAATGGAAGAAAAATAAAGACTCTTTTAGTCATACAAAACCTGAAAGAACTCATTACCAGGAGAACCACACTACAAGAAATATTAAAGGAAGTCTGTCAGGCAGAAGGAATAAGAAATCAGATAGAATTCTGGGTCTGTAAAAAGGAATGATGAACACCACAAATGGTTACTAAGTGGATAAATACATAGGATTTTTTCTTATATAAATCTCTTTAAAAGAAAATTTGCTATTTAAATAAACAGTAACAATGTAGTATGTGGTTTATAATATATGTAAAAGTCAAAGGCATAACAGAAATAGAACAAAAGTTGGGAGGGGAGAAATGGAAACGTACTAGCATAAGGTTCTTATATCTGAAGTGATATGCTGTCACTTGAAGGTAGACTGTCATAAGGTAAATATATATATTTATATATATCATAAGGTAAATATATATTTAGCATAAATATATATATTTAATATATCGCTTGAAGGTAGAGTATCATAAGGTATATACATATCATAAGGTAAATATATATATATTTACTATATATTTAAATATATATTTAATATATATACTATAAATCCCAAATCAACCATTAAAATAGCAAAGAGTTATCTCTAATAAGCCAATAATGGAAATAAAATAGAACAATACAAAATATTCAGTTTATCCAAAAGAAGGAAGAAAAAGAGGAAAAACCGTATCAATAAATACCACAGTTGAATGAGATATTGTCATATTGGATGAAACAAGACCCAACTACATCCTGCCTACAAGAAACATACTGCAAATAATAAAGACACAAACTTTATAGTACTAAATGCCTATTTTGGAAAAGAAGAAACGTCTCCAAGTGGTGACTTCAGCTTCCATCTTAAGAACTAAAAGAAAGAAGAGCAAAGTAAACCCAAAGTAAGTACAACAAAATAATAAAGATCAAAGCTAAAATCAATTACATAGAAAACAGAAAAGTAGAGAAAAATCAATGAAAACAAGAGCTGGTTCTTTGAGAAAGTTAGTAAAATTGATTAACCTGTAGCCAGACTGATCAGGAAAACACAAATGAGAGAAGGCACAAATTACCAATACAGGTTGAACACCCCAATCTGAAAGTTCAAAATCTGAAATGCTCCAAAATCCAACAAAATTTGAACACTGACATGATGCCAAAAGTCATCCTCAAAGGAAATGATCATTAAAACATTTTGGATTTAGGGTTTTTGCATCAGGGATGCTCAACTGGCAGGTATAATGCAAATATTCCAGAATCTTAAAAAAAAATCTGAAATCCAAAATACTTCTGGTCCTAAGCATTTTAGATAAGGAGTACTTACCTAAGAGAGGTGACATTACTATACATCTTACAGATATTAAAAAGATAATAAAAATATTGTGAACAAGTTTGTGTCAATAATTCAACAACTTAGATCAAGTTGAGAAAGTCCTTGAAAGACACAAGCTGCCAAAGCTTACTCAAGAAGAAAAAATAACCTGAATAGCTGCATATTTGTTAAAGAAAAAAATTTTTTTTTGTTAAAAACCTTTCACGATGACAATTCCAGACCCAGATAATTTCGTGGTGAATTCTACTAAACATTTAAATAGATAATACCAATTATACACAAATTCATCTAAAAAATGGAAGAGGAAGGAATACTCAACTCATTTTATGAGGCCAGAATTACACTGACAGCAAAACTGTTCCGGAATATTCAGGAGACTGGAGAGACCAATGGGTGAAACAGGAGGATTGTATTAAGGTGGCCACCGGCTCAGTGGATTAGCATCCCAAGGCTGAGCAAAGGAGAAAGAAAATGGGGTGCTTTTTTACATGCAGGATGAGGTAGCAGCTAACAGGTTTACAGAAGCCAGAACAAAGAACAGTTAATTTGCAACACGTTTTGTCATGTACGTTACATTTGAAAAATAGCATTTTGAGAAAGCACTGTACATTGTTTGGGTGCTATCTTGCCCTGTGACCTTGCAGCTGGTCAGCAAGAAAAATAGAAGTCTTGAGATGCCTGGGAACTTTGCTGAGAATGTGGGGAGAATAGATAAGGTAGGTTTTACAGGGAGTTAGTTAATTTTAAGCAGAGCTGAGGGTTAGGTTTTATATTAAACAGCACACAATACAGCAAAATTTACTTTATTATATAGCAACTACAAATTGTAAAGTTTTGTTTTACTATTATTGCTATTATTTAATTCCCTTCTTCAATACCAGATAAAAGGTATAATAAGAAGAGAAAACTGCAAATCAGTATCCCTCATGGACATAGTTGCAAAAATAATTTGCTGAAACAAAATTTCATCAAACTGAATTCAAACAAGTGGAAATAAGCACATTAAAATATACTCAATATTGTTAGTTGTTAGAGAAATGTCAATTAAAACCTTAGCAAGGGACCACTACATATCTATTAAGATAGCTAAATTAAAAATACCAATGGTATGAAGTGTTAGGATGTGGAAGAACTGGAACTCTGAAACACTAATAATGGGAATGTAAAATGGTAGAATTATGCTGGAAAACAGTTTAGCAGTTTTCAAAAAAGTTAAACATATGATATAACCATTTTACTCCAAGTAATTTACCCAAAGGTAATGAAAGTGTATGTCCATATAGGCTGAGCGGGTGGCTCATGCCTGTAACCCCAGCACTTTGGGAGGTGAGGTGGGTAGATCACAAGGTCAGGATTTCAAGACCAGCTTGGCCAACATGGTAAAAATCCTGTCTCTACTAAAAATACAAAAATTAGCCAGGCGTAGTGGCAGGCACCTGTAATCCTAGCTACTCAGGAGGCTGAGACAGGAGAATTGCTTGAAACCAGAAGGTAGAGGTTGCAGTGAGCCGAGATTGCACCACTGTACTCCACTCCAGCCTGGGGAACAAGAGTGAACCTCAATATCAAAAAAAAAAAAAAAAAAGGAAGAAAGTATATGTCCATATAAAGTGTTATACACAAGTATTCATAGAAGTACTTACAATAGCAAAAAACTGGAAATGACCCATGTATCCGTGACCCGATGCATGGATAAACAAATGCATATATCAATACAATGGAATACCGCGGAGCAATAAAAAGGCTGTGGTGAGTTTAGATTTTATTGTCAGGACAATAGAAAGTTATCAATGGGTTTTTAGAAAGGTCATTCTGGCTGCAGGTGAACAAGTACTTGTGGAGTGGGGAGGAGCGGAAGCCGAGATCAGCTAAGATGTTCTTTGAGTGGTTCAGGCGGTGCATCCAGTGACTTGGGCTAGGATAATGGCAGTGGAGAGGAAGAATTTAAGGAAGAAAGAGCAGGAATCTTGATGATGACTAAATCATTTGGGCCTTGAAATTTTAGAATTGGAAGTGAGTCAGGGATAGCCTAATGTTACTCCTTGACCAACCACCTTATTTTCCACTCTCCTGTACAAATACCTTCGCAAATAGCGATAACAATCTTCTCTCAAACTCGTGTGGTCCTTGAAAGCTTCCCGTGTGCTTTCATAATCAATGTCTCCTTCAAGGGCATGTCCTCACCCAGCCTCTCGCTCAGCCCATTGCTCAGGTGCTCTGCTGCAGCAGATCTGGTCTTACCTTGGTAGTCAGGTGCAGGGAATGGTGGTTCCTGCGTTGTGAAGCGGGACTCATGCGGAAGGGGTGGAGGCTTAGGTGGTGAGAGGAAGCCGGAGAAGTGACTCCTCTCCAGAGACTGACTCTACTCACATAGCCAGCCATCTTGTCTTAAGGCAAGGCCGGGACAGCTGCCTCCTCTTTTGGGAAGCTCCTCCTCACATTCCAGCCTGATCAAATCAGACTATGTTCACAGTCCATGTTGTCATGTTTCCTCTTTAATGGGCTCTTTCCCTGCTTTCCTCCCTTGACCTCATCTCTCATTCCTTTGAACTTCCCTGTTGGTACCTCTTTCAGGCATTTGTCTCAGCCCAATATGTTATACTTATTTCCACCTTTCCTTGAGGTATTGTGTCTTTCACTCCTTTGTTCCCCACAGCCCCTTTTGCACATAGCTGGTGCATATACTACAGTCCAGTGAAGGCTGTTGAATTGAACTCATTCAAGGTCAAGTACATGCTTTGGGCATGGTAGGTGCACAGAAAGAAGGGAGCTAAGATTCCCTGGTGAGTGCTGATTCATGTGTCTCTACATGATGAGGCGAGCGGGGGCAGAAAGGAAGCAGAGGTAGTAAACGGAGCAGCTGGGAGTGCTTAGAATTAAGAAAGTATGTGTGTGGCAAATGCCTTTAGAAAACTCCGACTGAGCAATAGCCTGATCACCATCTTAACTCTTCCTTGTTTGAAATTTAAAACAGTCCGTTGGGAGATATTCTCCTTTTAGGATCATCTATCTGATTTTGTTCCAGAACTCATTTGGGAAATTAGGTTTTTATTTTAGGAATTTGCTAGAATATACTGTGGCAGAAACTGGCCAATGCTCACTAAACTCATTTCCTTTTCTTCCTGGGCACACAGCTCAACTAAGGGAGGCACCCTGCCTCCTTTACAGGATATGAATGTTTGACCAAACTCTGGCTGTGGAGTGTGGGCAAAGTGATGTGTGGCATCTCCAGACTTGATCCACAAAACCTCTTCCATCATCATCCAGAACTTTTTTCTTATTCGCCTGCTGGCTGCATGCCAGAGACCCGTTGGAAAGCAGCACTACCCAAAAGAACTTTGCATGGTGATGCAACTTGCCATATCTCTGCTGTCCACTATGGTAGTCATGTGCTTACTGAGCACTGGAAATGGAGCGAATGTGACTGAAAAATGGAATTTTTTACTTTATTTAATTTTAATTCATTTAAACTGTGCCATTTGGGTAGGGCTACCACACTGGGCAGCACAGCTTTAGATGCAAGGAGTCTGGCTCCTGAGTGACTGGATGGAACAGAATCTCCTGTTTACCTGTGCTGCACAGTGAAGTACATGAGAAATCAGTACAGTATTAAGATACCAAGATGCAGTATCTATGACGTAAAGTGAGGGCTACCTGCTGATTCACCTAGACTTAAAATTCATATAGTATACGTCTTCAGCTGGTTACCAATGTGGCTGGACAAACCCAGTGTCTAACATCAAATCCAATTATCCAGTGTCATCCTTAGGTGGAAAATTATTCTTCTTTTGCCTCTCTCACGCTCCCAATCTTTCTCCACCCTATTTTATTGGAAAAAAAATGGAGCCCCCCAAGCAAGCACTACTTCCTTTTTCCACGTAGGATAGCAGAGTGCACTCAGGGGTCTGGTTCCCTCCATCATGGTTCACCGCGTGGCTCAGTCAAGTCACATCGTCTCTCTGGTCATTGGCTTCCTCATCTTTGAAGTTGTGATTTCTGGCTTTGCTCCTTTTTCTAAAATGTTCCTTTCAAATATCTGCTCTCCCTCTGCATCCTTTGTGCTTCTCCTCCTGTCTTGGAAGGGAAGATCCTCATTCCCGGTGTTCCTGTTTCAAGCCCCTTCCAGACCCTGCCGTGTTCCATTCTGTCCTCTGTCTTCAACCTTAAAAATCTTTCCTGCTTTCCTGCCTCCTTACCAAAGATTAAGCCCATTCCTGCTATCACTACTGTCTCTCATTCACTCACCTTCACCCTTTCCAGTCTGGATTTTGCCCAGATGTCTCTCCTGAGATGGATTTTAGGAATATCACTGTAATTACTTTCCCTTCAGTTTCCAAAGGGTGAACTCTGGGGACAGGATGAGTCTCTCCTGTCTGAGCAGAGAAAGACACTTAATCTTGTAGCATGGTTCTTCTCCCTTTATCTACAAATTCTAGACTCTTACCTCCTACACTGCCAGGGTGTCATGGGAATTAAAAGTTTGTAAATTGCCTTGAGTTCCTCGGAGATAGCTAGCAAGTATAAAGAATGAAAAGCATTTCATATAAAGCTGTTGAAAAACAGGCAGTGAATTGGTTCACATCTTTCCCATTCGGTTATGATTATGAATGTCTCCGATGCAATATCACATTACAGCAAGACAAGTGATGCCTGTGTTAAGCTGCTAATTGTAATAAAGAGCTTAATTTGCACTTCTATCTATTTTTCACTTCACTGGGTTGGGAAGTGGAGGTGACAGGGATGGGGATATTCAAGGAACTTTATAAGCCCATCCTTGAGTTGGTGATGGGGAGATGATTATTCTAGCATTGTAAATAGTCAAAGCTAGATGGCTTGCTGCCATGAACTCTCCAGCTATTCTGTTACTTAATTGCTATTGTTTTTCCTGTTTCCTAAGGCAGAGACTTTGAATCCATCATTTGTGCATCTACCCCTTCCTTCCTTTTGTTTTTCTTCTATTTCCTTCCCTGCTCCATTAGAAGAAAAGGGGCAGGGGGAGTGTTCCAGCTAGCTGCTGTAGAGTGCAGCTTCCTTCCTTTCCTTCCTCTCTCCTCCTCTTGTCTCTTACCCTTCCTCCCTCCCTCCCTCTGTTTCTCTCTTCTTTCCTTCCTTTGTTTCTTTCTTCATCTCTTTACCTTCCTTTCTTTCTTCTCTCCCACCCTCTCTTCCTCCCTTCCTTCATTTATTTTACTACTATTTCTCATAATTTTGATCATCTACCATATATATACTGAAGAGAGTGGAGATAAAGTAGTGAATGAGATAAATAAGATTTTTGTTCTCCCCATGTTATAGGTGAAGGGGAGGAAAGCAGCAAATCACACTGCCACGTGTGTACCTATGCAACAATCTTGCATGTTCTTCACATGTACTCCAAAACCTAAAATGCAAAAAAAAAAAAAAAAAAAAATCCTTAACCAGGCCTGTTCACGGAAAAAAAAAAAAAAGACTTTTGTTCTCATGTAATTTGCAAACTATGATGGTTGACAACCAATGACGCAAGAAATTCTAACAAAGTGTTATTTGTTCATTCATTCTTTCATTCATAAATCATCACAGAGAGCTTACTATGAGCCAGGCAGTTGTCTAGGCATTTGGGATACATCAGTGAACAACTGAGAGTGGAGCTACGATGGTGAAAGTACAGACTTCTCTGAGAATGCAAAGCAAGAGACCTCATCTTATTCAAGGGGTCAGGAGGGACTCCAGGGAAAGGATGCATTGACGATGAGAAGTTAGCCTGGCAACAGAAGAGATAGAGGAAGTGTTCCAGCTAGCTGCTGAAGGGAGCAGCTTGTGGAAGGTCAGGAAGAAGCTCACTCAGTGTGGCTTGCGCACATCACGTTTAAAGTCAGAATGTCAAAAATGAGTCCTGAAAGCAAGGCAAGGGCTGATCCCCAAGGGCTGTCTGAACCCCAGTAAGGAGTTTGAGGTTCATTCTAGGTCATCTGAAGGACACTGAAGGGAGTGAGGACCATCACAATCAGAGCTGTCTAATAAAACTTTTTGCAGGGATGGAAACTGGTCTCTGGCCAACAAGGCAGCAGCTAGCCATGCAAACTATTTATTGCACACTTGAATTGTGACTAGTGTAACTGAGGAACTGAGTGTTAAATGTTATTTTATTGAAATGTAAATAGCTCCGTGTGGCTAGTAGCTAGCATAATGGACAGTGCAAATCAGTATAGCCTGCTCATCATACCCAGAATGCAATCAGATTCCTCCTGCACCCCCATGTAGGCCTTTCTGTAACTCTTAAGCCTTCCCCAAACACTGAAGCCTCGTGTACTGATTGAATCTCTTGGTTAATTGGGTAACTATGTGTGTTCCCGTTTCTCCTCAATGAGTCTTCACATGTTCTGAGTGGGGACTGCTCTGGGCTTTTATATTTGCCCCAGGGCAGGCCACATAGCCTGAGATCATTGAATAACTTGTTAGATTGATTGATTCCTGTTTTCCTTCTTGGGCTGATGAGTAGAAAGTGCAAGGATGCAGATGCCAGTGTTTCAGATGGGCAGCGCGTCGTCTGTGTGCCCCAGCCCTCTAAGAGTGCACAGGGACATCTGTCCACGAGAAGCCAAGCTGCGTGGCCTCTGGAGCCCTTCCAGAGTCTCATTTGCCCAGCCCATGGATGTTTCCATGCTGTGAATGGGGTGAGGTGGAGGGAGTTCTCGGCTTTCCTGCTGAAAGGCAGGGTGTCACCCCATGGCACCTGTCACCACCCTGAACACTTGGACTGCTCCTTTGAGTGCTTTACAGTGACAGGGAGCTTGCTTTCCATTCCTCTATTTTCTCCGGACAGTCAAATCACTTTCCACCAAGGCTTCTAGTTTTAAAATGATTTTAAAAAGGCCTATTTCCGTGCTTATGTTTTAGGCTCAGCTTGAGGCATAAAAGGAAATGCCCTCATAGTAATTGCTCTGAATGGATTTGGGGGTAATAGATGATCTGCCTCTCCTCCAGCTCCCCTCAGCCACAGGAGTAAAGGTGTGTGAAGCTCTGTCCCTGAGGGAGAGCCTCTCCTCAGCGCCTTCTTTTGTGTGGCAGCAGGAGGCCCATGACACAGTGCCCAGGGCTAGTTCTAACTGGAGTGCAGATGGTGTCGCCCCATTTTCAGAGTACACAGAGACTGGAGACGTGGTAATTTTAGTGTTGGAACAGGGATCCTGCCCTGGCAGAGTGTTGGTTCCCACTTGGGGAACGTATTTTCGTAGAATAACAGACTTTCAAATGTAATTTAGTCCGTGCTCGCATTTTTTGTGTCCCTTTCTGGTGGTTGTCACTTGCAGCACTGTGGATTTCATTACCATAGGAGGCTGCCCTCCTGACCTCAGGACCTTCTAACTATTGCAACACACATCCCTAGGTTGAGCTGAAATCTGCCCTTTGTAGTATTCACTCCTAGGTCCCAACCTATAAAGAAAGCCTGATCATCCCTCCTTCTGGTGAACACCTACTAGTGTTTGATGATAGCTAGGAGTTCTTTCAACAGTTTCTTGGAGGATAAGGTCTCAAGCCCCATGGTCACCTTGGCCAATAAGTATTCGTTTCTCCCTGGACAGTGGAGCACCCAGCGGTGGGCATGCAGAGCAGCCGGAGCGCAGCCATTGCTGGAACATCGTTCTAGATGTTCCACTTCTTTGACACAGCCCAAGAGAACCGTGGGAGACTACAGAGCTCCAGTTTCAATGCTCCTTATCTGAGGTAACGTTCCAGAAGGTCGCTCTGAACCCTCAGTTAGGCAGTGCTGAGCCATTGTGCCTAGACAAATAGGAAATACAGTCACATGTTGCTTAATGACAGGGATACATTCTGAGAAAGGCATCGCCAGGTGATTCTGTCATTGTGCAAACATCACAGGTACACAAATGTAAAGGATATAGCCTATTACACACTCAGGCCAGATGGTAGGGCCTATCGCTCCTGGGCTACAGACCCATATGGCATGTTACTATGCTGAATACTGTAGGCCCTGTATTTGTGTATCTAATAAACATGTATAAACATAGAAAAGGTACAATAAAAACATGGTATTATGATCTTACGGGAGCATCATTGTGTATGCTGTCTGATGTTGATGGAAACATTGTTTTGTGTTACATGAGTGTGTAGGGTTAGGTTTCTGTGAGCCTCTGCTTACAGCACTTTCATCAAATGATCAATCCATAAGCTTGTCTTATGTATGTTTTTGTTTAGAGACACCTTCTTTAACATTCATTGTTGATTCATTAGCGTTGAACTCACAGCCCACAGGCCTGTAACTCATGCCTGAACCAAGCTTCCTTAACACATATAATTTCTCTTGGAGGCACATTGTAGCCTTCTTACACTTTGGAACACTAGACAGCACTCGGTATCATGTTTGGGGCCGTTTTAACAGCATCATCACCAACAGAAAGCGCAAAAATGCAAACATCATGGCACTAAATCGACCACAAAAGGGACCCTTGTGTACAGCATGAGAGCTGAAACAAGGAGTCATCGTGTTACCTGTCTGAATTCGACTGGGAATAAGTGCATTGGGTGACTTTAATTTTTTGCCAGCCTGCACATGTCTACAGATGAGCTGTGAGTGTCGATCTTGGGGTTACAAATCAATTTTAGTGAGTAGGCTAATTCACAAGTACGGAATCTGCACTTAATGAGGATGGACTGTACCGTGAGCCTAAGGAAGGAGGAAAAAAAGGAGGTTGGCTTCATGCAGAGATGTGGAGAAGAGTGCCACAGCAGAAATTTCATGCATGCATGTGTCGCAGGGAGGTCCCAAGCGGTGGCCTGTGTCTGTGTGTGTTTTACTTTTGGTCCTGTGTCCTCGGATGGACTCCCAGCTCCAGCAGGACAAGCCTCTCGTTTCTATCAGCCATGTCTGGCCCAGCGTTTCACCCAGAGTGGCACTTGCAAATCTTTGTTACTGGGGCTTCTGAGGAGGAGATCAGTGCTGATTGAGAGCAGAAGGAGCTGAAGGAGGGAATGAAATGAAACAAGGGATGCGCCTAGGTCCTAAGAGATACTTCAAGTGAAGACACAGAGATTTAGGTTAATTTGGAAAATCAATGAAGAGGCAGTGGAAGGAAGTGAAGGAGGAGACTGAAGTGGCTGCAGCCACAGAAAGATGATTTTAGAGGAGGCCGACTGCATTGGGATGGGGCTGGTGGCAGCTTGTTTTCCATTTCCCGGGAAGGACTTTCCTTCTTGAGAGCACGAGGCCTTCCCTGCCATGTGAGTGATCACTGCTCTTTGCACAGCAGCCCTGAGCCTAGGCAGGGCTATGATGTCCGCTATTCAGATGAACAAAGCGGGAGGGGGCTTCAGCCACCTTCCCAAGGGAACAGGATCAGTGATGGTGCCAGGGTTCCCACTGTTGCTAACCTGACCACCTTAGAGGGGCTTCTGCTGAATTCCGTGATCACCCAGGAGAGGAGATGAGACACGTTTTTTGTTTTTATTTTTTTAATGAGAGGTTAGAAAGTGAAAGAAGTTGAGGGAACTTATAAAAGGAGAGGTGTTGTTTTTGCCGCTTGGTCATGACGGCTTCATTCAGTTCAATAGACATTTGTTGGACCTCTGTGTGTCCTTCCTGCCACAAAGGATGGCATCATGGGCTGGGCAGATTCTGGGCATGGAGGTCAGCAACAGCTGCCCATACGTAGTAGAGTGGGTTTAATCCGTGAGTCAGGGAAGCACATCAAGGACTGGTAGTGAGGGCTCAGAGTGGTTGCTGAAAGCCATATGCTTTTGTGTAGTATGAGGCGTGAGCCTGAAGTCTGTTGCCTAGAGATGATGCTGTTCTGCTAAGCTGCCAGCTCGGTGCTTTTGCCCTGTGGCTCAGCATCCTAGAACCATAGGTGCTGTGGAGGTCAGAGAGTTGGAGATACAGTGAGCTAGAACACATGGCATTCTAGCAGGGGAAAACGTCAAATGGACATGTAACTATATAATGATAGTGTGTCTCCAGTGTTGTGTGATTACAGAGGAGGGAGAAATTGCTTCCTGTTGGAAGGTTGCCAGGGGCTTCCTGAAGGAGGCGGTGATTGATGTGCTGATTGACAGCCAAACGGCCCCTGCCCTTGCCTTCCATCTCTGTACTTTCCACCCAGTGACTTAAGCCAAAAATCTAGAGGACTCATCACCATTCTCTCCTTTTCTTCATCTTCCTCACATCCAATCTATCACCACACTGCTTAGCTTCTGTCTCCAAAATAGAGCTCAACGCTCTCGATTTTACTTCTTATTCATTGCCACCACTGGGGCCCCGGGCACATCACCTGTGACTGAGACTACTGAAAGAGCCTCAGCTAAGGGTGCTTTAAAATTCTACTCATCTTCCTCTTTTATTAGCAGTTTTTGCAGCAGCTAGAGTATAATCTTTCAAAAAATAATCCAAGATCCTGCCACTCCCCTGCTCAAAAACCTTTGTGAATTTCTGTATTAGTCAGGATCTAGTTGTGAAATAGCTTTAGGTATTTCAAGCAGGGAATATTAATACAAAGGTTTGGTTGCATAGTACAAATAGAGGATAGAAGGCAACCCAGGGCAGGCAGCCCCTACTACCTTTACACTGGAGGCACCCAAGCCCTGGAACCCGGAACCTACTCAACCATGGTGAGTCCTACCTGGGGGTCACTGGGACTTCAGAGGGAGGGGCTGTCTGGGGGATGCTGCAGTGGCAAAGGAGACACCGCCACGGCCATCAAATGCCAGCTAGAGTCAAGAGGGAGATGGAAAATACTTCTCTTTTCTTTCTTTCTTTCAGTCTTCCCCTGGGGCCTCCCAGTGGCCAGACCTTGCCAGAGCCAGTTCTCAAGGGAGTCTGGGGAATGCTGAAAGACAGAAACAGTTGTGACAGGAGTGCGGTGCAGTCAGTTTCAGGCACTGGCTGAGCTATTTATGCAGACTGGGTTTGGCTCCTGGGTGGAATCGAAGGCGGTCGGATTTGTCTGTCAGGTAGTACCATAGGTCTGCCACTCTGGATCTCTCTCTCTCTCTTTCTCTCTCTCAATCTCTCTCTCTCTCTCTCTCTCTCTCTCTCTCTCTCTCTCTCTCTCTGTGTGTGTGTGTGTGTGTGTGTGTGTGTGTTTAGTGGAGGGACAGACCTCCCTTGGGCCAGGGATTGAGTGAATGAGGAAGAGCCTCTCTTGGCCTCCTGTTGAGCCTGGGAGGACAAGCACAGAATATCCTTAAGAGAGGTCTGTGGCAGATCAGCACAGAAAGTGTAAGGAACAGGCAGTTTGGTACCTCCAGAATATAATCCCAGTGTCTTTTAATCTGACATTAAAGCCTTTTAGGATCTCATCCAATCTTACCTTCTGTGTTTCTCTAACTGGAATATTTTTCCTGACACTCAACTCAAAACTTACTAATTTCACCCTCCGTGCCTTTGCATGTAAGATTTCCTTCATTTAATTCCTATCCATTCCTCAAGAATGGTTCAAACCTCACCTCTTTCAGGAAGCCTTCCTGGTTTCCTCCAGCCCTCAGAGTTCTTGCTTTCCTTCTTAGAACTCCTAAAAGGGTTAAGATTGCTTTTATTACTTGGTAAGATGGTAGTTTTACCAAAGCAGGATAGTTTACCTCTCCAAAAATATTTCAGGCTCTTCCAGGGCCAGGGCAAGGAGTCAGTAAGTCTTTATATTCACCAGAGATGTCATCACTGTGTGCAGAAACACAGTGCATGCCTGACCAGCATGTGTGGAATGGACATGTATTCAGCCATAAAGATCAAGTAGTCAGTGTTTAATAAAACAAAGGAGAAGAAGCTGAGCAGGTAGAAATGTGTGATCAGTAATCTAGGAACCCCACAAAAAGGTGATTTAAAAATAAGACAGAGCAATACTGTCATTGGAACCAAATTCGAGACTGTGACTCATGGAGGGAAAGGAGGCTGCTCCTAATTAACAGGAAGCTGGAAAAAAAGACAGTGGCAAGAGAGGCTGAGGTGGGGAGCAGGCTGAGGAAGCTTAGCATGGAGGTATTGCGTGATGTTGGCAATTTTGAAACGTTATGTTTAGCAATGAGTAATACATAACTGATCTAGTGGCAAATGTAGGGCTGGTTCTTCAGGGAGGTAAGAATGAGATCTGTGAAACGATGAGGAGTTAATTGCAGATACCTGTATTGGAAGGTATAATGTCAGTTTGCCAATCCAGACATCGCCGTGAGAATGAATGGATGTGTTCTGTGGAGTGCCGGAGACATCAACAGCTGCAGGTGTTGTTTACACGTTCCACGTGCTTTCATGCTGAAGCATGCTGACCAGCTGAATGTGCGCTGTGGGGGAAAGCTGCCTGGGTTCAAATCCTGGCTCTACCAATGACCAGTTATGGGATTTTAGGAAAGTTGCTAAACCTCTCTGTGCCTCAGTTTGCCTCATCTGTAAGATGGGGTTAATAATAGTACCTTCCTTACAGTGTTGTCATAAGGATTAAACGAGAAGTAAAGGATTCAAGAGTATTTCGCTTATTGTAAGAGCTGACATGATGTTAGTTATTATTTACCATTAGTTGTCTTTTATGTTGTCCTCACGGCTTTGAGGATAGAACTGATGGAAGGGCAGGTGATCTTTTATTTTTTTCTGAGACAGGGTCTCACTCTGTCACCCAGGCTGGAGTGCAGTGGCATGATCTCAGCTCACTGCAACCTCCTCCTCCCAGGCTCAATCGATCCTCCCACCTCGCCTCCTGAGTAGCTGGGACCATAGACACGTGCCACCAGGCCCAGCTTGTAATTTTGGTAGAGACAGAGTTTTGCCATGTTGCCTAGGCTGGTCTCAAACTCCTGAACTCAGGTGATCTATCTGTCTCAGCCTCCCAAAGTGCTGGGATTACCAGCATGCGCCACTGTACCTGGCCAAGAAGGACTGGTGCTCTTTTCTGATGGGGGCGGTGAGAAGGCTTGGGCTAGTGTGTACTCATTTGGACTCAGGGCCTTAAAAACCATTACATTTCAAGTATTTGGAAAAATGTTTGCAACTTTCAACAAGCAGGTACCAAGAACCTCTTCCTGGGTTTGTGCATTTGAAGGACAGCTGGGGTTATGTTGTGTGACTATCAGCCATCGTAGGAATGAGTGGGACTGAGTGCCTGAACCTGGGGATAGGAAGAAAGGTAGGGATTGGTGACTCGTCTCTAGATAGGGCCTGCAAGGGACCCAATAAGAGTGTGGTGTGGTGACTTCTGTTAGCCAAAGACAGCTGTCTCAGGGGACGGTTGATTGCTGACTCAGTCCAGGTGTGCGGAAGGTGTTTTGCACAAGAATGGGGAGAGTGATGGGGGAGTTTATTGCCAGCTAGACCTGGGTTCAAATCAGAGTTTGGCTTCTCACCACTTATGTGTCTTTTGGAAGCCACTTAGCTTCTCTGAGCTTTGTAAAATGGGAGGTTTAAATAAGAGTGTATTGAAAGTGTCTGGCACATGGTAAGACTGAGAAATGTGAATTCTCTTTTCTCAGTTTCTTCATTTGTAAAATGTGGATAATACAGAATATTTTGTGAGGCCTTTGTAACAATTTCAGATAATTTATTCATTCGCTAAAATATTTTTAGCGTTGACTACATGCCAGAAATCCTTAAAGGCTTGGGGTGTCTCATCAATAAAACAGACACAGATACTGGCCCTTTTGTAGTTTAGATTTTACCAGGGAAAGATAGACAATGTGCTAACACAAACAAGTACAGCTTCTAGTATGTAAAAAGATGGTAGGTGCTACGGGGAAAGTAGGATGGGGGCACAGGAGTGCTGAGGGTGGGATAGCATACAGGATTCTCCAGGATGCCTAAGACAGGCCATCACTGTCAAGGTGGTCCTCGAGCAAATATGTGAAGAAGATGACGAATTTAGCCATAATAGTATTTAGGGGAAGAGCATTCCAGACAGAAGAAACAGTGAGTGCAAATGCTGTGGGCGTGAGCCTGGCATGTTCTGAGAACGACACGGAGGCCACTCTGGCTGGAGCAGAGCAAAGAGAGACCAGAAGGAGGTGGAGTCTGGGAAGGAAGCTGGGGCAGGAAGCCAGAGGGTACAGGGCTTTGCTGGCCACTGGGAGGCCAGCTGTGGCTGTTATTCTAAGCGAAGGGAGGGTACACGGCAGGATGCTACGCAGAGAGGAATGACGTGCTCTGCCTATTTAAGAGGCTCACACCACACGTTGGTGACTGTGTTCAGAGTAGACTGCAGAGGGGTCAGGGTGGAAATAGAGAGACCAGTTAGTAGGTTGCTGCGGTGTCCAGATGAGAGTTGGTGGTGGCTTGGCCCGGAATGGTAGCAGTAGATGGTGAGAAGTGAGTCGATCTTTTTATATCTCTTGTAGGTACATTCAATAGCATTCACTGATGATAAAACAGAGGAATACAGTCATTGGAACCAAATGTGAGACTGTGACTCATGGAGAGAAAGGAGGCTGCCCCTAATTAACAGGAAACTGGAAAAAAAAGACAGTGGCAAGAGACATGCTGAGATGTATAAGAGAGTAAGAGAAGTATAGAAGTCAAGGACAGCTTGAGCACCCAGAAGGATAGAAGTGCCATCAATTCAGAAGGAGATTGTCAAGCAGGTTTGGGCGTGAAAAGTTGGGAGTTCACATTTGAGCTTGTTGAATTTGAGTTGTATCTTAAATATCCAAGTAGAGAAGGTCATGGAGGCACCTTGTTATATGAGCCAGAAATTTGGAAGAAAGATCTGAGCTGAAGGATAAATTTTGGAGTTGACAAGGTATGTGGTGATTCAAGTCACATGACTGGATGAGGTCACCCAGGGAGTGAGTAGAGACAGGAGGGTAAAGGACTGGGAGCCTTCGGGCCTCCAGCGTAAAGAAGCAAGGCAGAAGAAAAAGAGCCAGTAAAGGAAGTTGAGAAGTGATCCATGAGGTCAAAGGAAAACCAGGAGAGTGTGATGCCGTGGAAGCCAGATGGAGAAAGTGTTTCAAGGGGCCAGAGTGATCAACTTTGTCAAATCATGTGATGAGTCAAGTGTATTAGCTATCTATCATTGTGTAACAAATCACTCTAAAACTTAAATTTATTATCTCAACAAAAATTTATTATCTCACAAAGCTTCCAAGACTCAGGAATCTAGGAAGTTGATAAGGTGGGTAGTCCTGACTCAAGGTCTCTTGCAGGTTGAAATTAAGCTGTTAGCTGTGGCTGCAGTCATCTCTAAGCTCAACTGGGGCTGGAGAATCCTATTCCAAACTCATTTTTACAGTTCTTGGCACCCCAGTTCCTAGCCATGTAGCCATCTGAGTGGCCTCATGACAAGGCATCTGGCTACCCCCAGAGCAGGTGACCCAAAAGGAAGATAGACTGCAGGAGAGCACCCCAGATGGAAGTCACGGCCTTTTGTACCTAACTGTGGAAGTGTCACGCCATCACCTCTGAATGTTCTTGGTTGCACAGACCAACCCTGGTACAGTGTGGGAGGGGACCACACAAAGCTATGTGAAGGTTGGCCATCTTGGAAGCTGGCTACCACATCAAGCATGAGAAGAAGAATTGTCATTGGGTTTAGCAATGTGGAGGGCATTGCTGATCTTAACAAAACCAGTGGGGAGAAAAATTTGATCAAAGTTGGTGTAAGAAGGGTTGGAAGGAGAGAACCGAGACATAGATGGCTCTTTTGAAGAGTTTGCCACAAAGGGGATCAAAGAAGTCAGATAATAGCTGGTGAAGGAAGTGGTTTTTCTAAGATGAGAGAAACAACAGTATGTTTGTACATTGATGGAGGTAATCCAACGAGTGAAAAATTGATGATGCAGAAGAGAAAGATAATTGTTGGAGCATGGTGCTGAGTAGAACAATGTGGAATAACAGAAACAGAGATCTATTTAACCCAAAATAAATAGTTTATGCTAAAACAGATAAAATTACGTGTCACATTATTATATCAGATCTCAAGAGTTTAAAGAAAAGAAATTACAGGAGAAAAATCTTAAAATTGAGAAAATTCTTTCCATTAACTTATTTTTCTTCTGGGACTTGGGTAAGGACTGCTGCCACTCCTTCCAGCCTGTAGAAGATGCCTGGTTTGAACAGCTCTGTAGTGAACCTGGCCAATGAAACAGCTGGGACTCCCTTGCAAGCTGCAGATCCTCTTTGTAGGGTAGTTCCAAGCCCTGAAGATAGGTGAGTTTTCTGTCAACAGGTGAAGGAATTCTAGAGCTGCCCAAACAGACCTTCACAGTAAAAAAGGGCAGAGGTCTGCAGGAGCCCTCAGAATGTCTCTGAGCATCAGAGCATCAGTCTCCACAAAAAAGGTGGATGGAACTCTGTCCTGGACCTTATGAAACCCAGGATTCTACCTGGGCTAGGTTGTTTGTTTGTTTGAGGTGGAATCTCATTCTGTCACCCAGGCTGGAGTGCAATGGCATGATTTCGGCTCACTGCAACCTCCACCTCCTGGGTTCAAGCGATTTTCCTGCCTCAGCCTTCTGAGTAGCTGAGATTACAGGCATGCGCCACCACACCTGGCTAATTTTTGTATTTTTAGTAGAGATGGGGTTTCATCATGTTGGCCAGGCTGTTCCTGAACTTGTGACCTCAAGTGATCTGCCTGCCTCGGCCTCCCAAAGTGCTGGGATTACAGGCGTGAACCACCGCACCTGACCAGGGCGAGGCATTTTAGTCTCTCATTGAGGTTACAGGAAGACTCCAGGAAAAAGGAAGAAAGTGAGAAAAACTTTTGAGTGGGCCACTTTGGTGATGCTTAGAATCCAGCTCCAGGACCTGGTGGCCCTACCCCTCATCCTGCCTTGTCCTTCCCTCTCCCTGCTGAGCTCCCCAGCTCTGGGGCCTCCACATGCAGCCCTGACCCCTCTTGTACTGCGGTCAATTCTCATTGGCATTCTCCCGGTTTTCAAAACGCTTTTACCCCATTGGCTACGGCAGAAAGTGACCTGAGAGATCCTGGACATTCTCCTAGCACCTGTGCCAGAGCAGGTGGCCATCGCTTTCTTGCAGAGACAGATGCTCCTGTAACAGGAACAAATCAATTAGCCAGCCTGCCGCTAATGTGCAGATGTCACCTTATTAAGCTAATATCTGCCTGGGGAAGCTGCCTCTTCCTCCTTTCCCCAGTCTGGAGCTCAGCCCTCTGCTGTTGCTTCAACCTCTGTCTCTCCTGAGGTCAATTGTAAAATGAAACTGCTGCCATCTAAATATCTATGAAAGCCACAGGCTCTACCCAGATACCTTGGCTGAGGGGAGGGGCAGCTTAATTTCCCTTCTTTCTCTGAGGAGTCTTGAAGTACAAGGACCAGCTGTCTTTTCACCATTTCCAGAAAAACAGAAACAAGGTGAAACAAGATGAAAACAAAACTTTGGCACCTATTTTTGGGGCCAAAACCTTAAATTAGATTAAGATCACATTAATTTCTTCTATAAGCTTTGTAGCTTAGGAAGTGCATGCTCACACTTTATCTTATTTAACTCTCATACTAAATCTATTGGAGGAAATAGATAATGAATCTACTGGAGGAAAGGACAATTATCTCCATAATACAGATGAGAAAACTGAGGCCCAGAGAGGTTGGCGGACTTGCTCAAGGACATGAAGCCGGTAAATGGCAAAGCCAGGGCTGGAAGAAGGGCAAGAAGAGCCAGAAAGGTTTATCTGAAGTGAGGGAACTTTGGAGGCACCTCCTGGCAGCTGGAGCAGGGCGTGCGGAGTGCCCTCTCTCCATGGGCCTCGCTAAAGGAGGACCAGGTTCCATGAAGCACCAACGTTGCTCTGTCACCCCCACCCCACCTGATCACCTTTCACTAGGACCACTTTCCATCCTGTCTCACTTTCAGGAACAAGGTCTGAGCAGTGGCAGCTGGACCTGCTATAGTAGTAGTTTCCACTGATTTTGACTTCATCAAGCAAAAACCAACACTCCGTTGAAATCTGTAGCCCCATCCCTAAAAATTAGCCTTTCAGCTTGAATCAAAAGGCAAAAGGCAATGGAGATCCAATTGGAAACAGCTCTCTTCCTCCCTTCCAGGCAGTCCTACTATGCAGAAGATCACTTCAGAAATTCTGTTTTCACTACCAGGACATAAGTATTAGGGAGACTCTCCTCTGCCTCGCAGGAACCTGGGTCCTTCAGTGAGTCCCCCACCGCATCCCCTCAATCCTTTGATTCTTCCCAGTATTGTGACCTTTCTGTCCTTCCTCAGAAGTTGTAGGAGTTGATTCTTCCCAAAATAACCTGAGTAATGGCTTGCAGGAAAGTTGCAATTAGCTTTTCACAGGGAAGAAAGCTCAAAGAGATTTTTTTTTAAAGGAAAAGAGGTAGAAGAGAAAAAAAAAAGCAAATGGAAACTCTTGTGGTCTTCTAAGTCAATTGAAAAAACACTGAGTTATTTCTGTAGAGCGATTCTGACAGGAGGTACATTGATTTTTGGCCTCTCTTCATTGTTTTTATTGCTGATCACTTCCTCTTTTTCTAGATTGTCTCAGGTGACCACAGGTGAATGAATTGCTTTTCCTTACAGACCATCGATTTCTGTGTTGACACACATTGATTTCAGCTCAGAAGAAGAAAGATCATCCTAATAGAGCTATCTAAAGTTGGAATAGTTGCTTGGGTGGTAGGGGAAGGAGGGCAGTAGTGAAACAGTGAAACCCCTGTCAATTGAGGTGTTCAAAGACTGAATGACTGTGCGGGGAATGTGGTCGAGCTGACTCAGCAGGACTGGGAGGATAGCTGGGGGGACCTTTAATGTTCTCATCTCTTGCTCAGCATTAACATTTGAGGTGACTGTTTAATATTATGTAGATACTACCTGCCAGTGAGGACAATGTTTCCCAAAGGGTGACTTCTTAGATGTTTCCCACATGGTGGTATGCTTGATGATTTTCTTTGGCGAGGAATTTACTGTTAAAATAGTAAGAATACAATTAGTACAACAAATCACGATTTCCTGGATATCATTGCCTGGGATGAAGCTAATGTAATCCATACCGTAGAAATGGACATTTAGACTGTAAAAAGTACAGGTGAGGCCCTAAGTGGTGACCTTGAACGTTTAAGACCTTCATTGCTGAATTTTAGCCTTAACTGTTCTGAAGAATGAATAGTATACATGACCCAGGTAAATAACGTGGAATCTGATCTACTGTAGTTCTATGCTATATCTCAGTGGGTTTTCTTTTCCAGTTGTACATTGCGAAGCAGATTTGAAGTTGCTTCACAAAACTCAGGTTATAAAAATCTAGCTTTCATTATTTCCAGAACCTTGCTAGATTTCTGAGTTAACTGATGATTTATCATTCCTTTGATTATATTTGTCATTCCTTTGATGTATATACAGTCAGCTGGCTGCTACCCCTCCTTTCCTGAAGCTTACGTGGCCTGATGTTGGGGTGGGGCATCTGGGCTGCGGGCCCTCTGGAGAGGCTGCAGACTGGTGGTGGCTGCAGGGAAGAGGGCCCTCCTCACCTGTGGCCATTGACACCTCTCCCCCTCCACATCAGCTGCTGTTGCATCTGCATGCCCTGCCATGCCTCTGGTGTCCTGATGCATGAACTCTGTCTCCTCCTTGAGGCCCTTTAGATCACTGGCAAGATCCCCATGGCCCTCTGGCTCAGGGGTGTGTGCTGAAGACAGAAAATCTTCAGAGAGCCTCCTGCACCACTCAGGAGACACAGGAGCTTTAGGGATGGAGAGTGGCTATTTCAGGCCCGTTCTCTCTACCTCTCCCGAGTCCTGATGGCCTGCGTTTTTCCTTGGGGTACATTGAGCTCCCATTGATCAGGCAGTTTGCAAAGCTGTCTCTGTCTAGGATTTGAGAGGGGCACACTTTACTGTATTATGGCTGCAGTGGCTTCCAGCTGGTCTCCCTGCATCTTCCCATGCTCCCCTACAATCTGTCCTCACCGGCCGCTGCACAAGAGTGCCATGCCTGCTTAAAACCCTCTGGAGGCTCCCCACTTCACTCAGAGCAAAAGGCAAAGGCCCTATGTGATGTGCCCCCATATTACATCTCTCATATCTGCTGCTATTCCTGTTCTAGCCATACTGGCCTCTTTCCTGCTACTAGCAAGGAACATTCTAGGCATGCTCCTCATTAGGCCTTTGTGCAGCTTTTTCTGTCTTCGCTGTATTGGAATTGCTACTTCCTGACTTCTTTCGCGTATGCTGAAACATCACCTTCTCGATAATGCCTACTCTGACCACAGTATTTCCATCGCAATCCACCCTAACTCCCACCCTTTCTGCCTTGCTGACCCTGACATGATGCACAGTTCTCAGCTTAAACACCCTGTCCTCCAGGCAGCCTCCTCAATTCCCCGAGACCCTCTAGGGCCTCCCAAAGCACCTTATTTGTTTTTCTCACTTGAGCACAAATCAAGGTTCATGTTAGAATCTGTTTACTTGTCTGTTTTAAGGTCTGGTGCCTGGCACAATGCTGGACATGTAATAGGTGCTTATTATCAATGTATTGAAGAAGTGGGTGATTGCATGAATGGGTGAATGATTCAGTTCACTTTAGAAAAAGCTTCAAGATTGTTGAGGAGATTAGCTAGTAAGACTTGTAAAGCCTCCAGTATGGTGCTTAGCTCAAAAAGAGGTCATTTATATTTATAATTCATATGATAAGAGAGGGCTTCCTGTCAGAGCTTCTGTATTGTCTGTGATTCAACTAGTTCCAGTGAAAATTGCACTGATTTTTATATAGGAAATATTAGGCTAAAATACTTGGAAGATTTGTGGCAGGAGGAAGCAGCATCCCTGCACTTTGCAGCACTGGGCCTTTCTTATACCTGCCTGCAGAGGCCCTTCTTCTTGACTTCTCTTGGAATTACTGCCTGGCTGTTAAGTGACCCAGCTCCCTAGAACACTGACACCTTTGAGGGGACCTACTTATGTTAGTGATTTTCATCTCTAATGAAGAGCCTGGCCCTGGGGAACTTGTGTGTGGTCTAAGAAAGAGAAGTAGAAGAAAAGTAGGATGGGCCACGCTGGAGTTTGCGGAGTTTGTGTGTGACGATGGATGGCCCAGACATTCTGACACTCCCCTGTATGGCATCATTATATATTTTCAGAGAAGGTGATCTGCTAACATAACTAAGTGTGTACTAATTTTTATAACCGGGTGAGATACTTCTTATATATAAATGTGCAGATCAGAAAAAATATTCTTTTCAGAGCAGTTATCTTCCTTTTTGGATTGAAAAGTGGTGTTGCCATAATCATGGGGGATTTTGTAGAATATTGTGGTGAACACAGGAATTTGGCAACAGCTGGAGGGTGGTGTAAAGACCCTGGCAGCTGGGGGACAGGGGTACAAGGTGGTGAGAGAGCCCAGGGGGCCAGGGAAAGAGGTGGGAAGGGTCCCAAGACTCACTTTTTTCCGTTTCTCCTAGTTTCCTCCCAGAGGAAAGCCATCACTTGATTCCCATCGGGCAATCACAAGATCACAAGGGATGATCCACCCCTTCTTTCCCTTACTCTTAGGGCCGTCTGAGAGCTTACTCTGTGATGCTGCTGCTTGGAGAGGCCCAGGACTGTTGTGCCAAGCCACAGTGTACTCCGTCCCCATGCAGTGCTGTGCTGAGTTAGAAAGTGCAGCTGACAACAGCTCTGCTTCCTCTACATGGGACAGCATAAAGACATGGAGCCAGGCCTGGGGAAGGGCAGGTGAAACCTGGCACAAACACGTATGGCCTTATTACCCCTGCACATACCTGTACATGCCATCACTGAAACACACAAACAATCTTTTTTTTTTGAGATGGAGTCTCACTCTTGTCACCTAAGCTGGAGTGCAGTGGCACAATCTCAGCTCACTGTAACCTCCGCCTCCCAGGTTTAAGCGATTCTCCTACCTCTGCCTCCCGTGCAGCTGGGATTACAGGTGCCTGCCACCATGCCCAGCTAACTTTTTTGTATTTTTAGTAAAGACGTGGTTTTACCATGTTGGCCAGGTTGGTCTTGATCTCCAGGTGATCTACCCGCCTTGGCCTCCCAAAGTGCTAGGATTACAGGTGTGAGCCACCACGCCTGGCCTGAAACACAGAAACAGTCTTATACCCAAGGGACAGGGCTATTTGAAGACCCATTCACTTTCAAAGTACAGCCTATACCATCCTTACTTCAACTTCCAGAGAGACGTTGGGTAAAGAATCATATTTTGAATTCTAGGTACAGTGTTACTGGTTGTGTGAACTTGGGTAAGTTTCTGTGCCCTGTTTTCTTATTTACTTAATGGGAAAGATAAAAGTACTTACCCAATAGGTTAGTTAATAAACATGAATTTCTGGTCTTGAGTTCAAGAAATGGAACTAATACCATTATTAGAGCCCAGCATGGTGCAGTGGATGGCGGCATGGCATTTGGAGTCAGATCAGTCAGATCTGGAGAAGAGACTCTACCATTTAATGAATGTGTGACCCTAACCTTGGGAAACTTACTTAATCCTTGGGAAACTTACTTAATCCTTTTACGTCTCAGTTTCCTCATTTGTAAAATTGAGTTCACAGTAATAGTTATTTCATAAGATTTTTTTGAGAATTAAATACAAATTTAAAGGATTTGTTGCATAAAACCCCTTATCATATCTAGTATAAAATTAAAAACCCAATAAATATTAACTATTATTTTTATGATGATGGTGATAGAGATGGCATCTAGTATGACCCCTAATCCTCATTCTACCCTACTTAATTGCAGAAAGGCCTTTTATATCTAGCCCAATTGCAGTGTTCACTTTCCCGCCTCAAACGGCTTACCCAATCGAACTTAGCTTTATTCAGTTTGGATTGAGTCATTTTTCCATTATTCCCGAGGATTGTTTGAATTAGAATCCTGACCAAGAATTGTATGCAAGAGTAAAGTCCCAGCATCCATTTATAGGGGATGAACTGCAACCAAAAAACACAGAGAGGCGTGAGAAGACCTCCCCCTGCTATGATCCACACAATTAAATGGTTTTGTAGGCTTGTGGACTGTTTAAAATCTTCAGATTGTGCAGGTAAATATGGGAACTCCTTCAACTAATGTGGTTCGGGGTGTAAGTAACAGAAAACCTGACTCAAATGGGCTTCTGCTGGTAGGAGCAGTATTGGCTCACGTTGCTGGTGATCTAAGGTGGGGTGGCTTCCAGGTTGATTGAATCTGGGGCTCCCTCTCCATTTCCTGTGAGTGTCTTGGCCCTCCTCTCCTCCATGTGGCTGGCTTGTCCTCAGTTGGCAGTGATGTGTGATGGCAGTTTCACGGTTTGCATCTGTGCAGCACACTGTCCAGAGGCAGAGAGGGGCCACTTCTTTTTCTAGCCTTCTCTTTAAAGCTGGGAGATTTTCCCTCCAAAACCCTAGCAAATGTTACCTTATACTCTATTGCCTTTAAATGGGTCACATGCCTTGTCCTTAACTAGTCACTGGCAAAAGGATGTGGTTACCTTGCCTGGATTAGTCTAAATAGAATCTGCCACGGAGCTAGAGCCCCTCTCCCAACAGTACGGAGGGTGCACAAGGTTAGGGGCATGGAACAGTCTTGAGGGGGTAAACATAACGCCTACTACAGTTTTCCTTTTCGATCACTGGAGAGATGTGAGCACTTTCAATTTGATTGTAGTTGTTGGTCTGATCTTACAAGTGTCTTGTGTCTTATTGCACAATTTCAGGGAACAGCAGTCTGAGTTGTGCACCTGGAGTTGCCACCATCATGCTCAGTATGTGTTGAGCTAAAAATCCTTTGGGTCACATTATCTCTAGAAATGTGAGTTTTGTTCTCAATGAATTATTCGGCTTAAAAAACAGGTGAATTATAACACCATTATAGTAATCATGTGGTAAAATACGTAATAATGACCAGAAAGGAAAAGCATAAAACAGAACAGTCAGAGGGCACAGAGAAGAGCGTGGAATGAAGAAAAGATCCTAACAGCTTTCAGAGATCAGACATGCTTTGGAGGCACAGGTATGCTCTTCTTCCATTGCCATCCGCTCCTGATTATCCAGATCCTAACCCGAGATCTTCCCACTCATTGGCAAGCTTCTGTGTTTGATCACAGCTGAGAAGGTGTGCACAAAGGCTGGGTTCTGAGATAGGTCAGATGGGATCTGGCCAGAAGGGGCCAGGCCTGGCAGCCAGATGGGGGACAGCTCAGGCCACCACCGCAGGGGTTCACAACTGGCCAACATGTGAGGCATTCAAGGGCTGTAGGGTTGTCCTCCATGAAGACCCCAATGTTGAGGCCCCATATGCCCAGCTTCAGGCTTTGTTCTTGTTTCTCTAGGTGGCAACTCAGACTGGCTCTCCCAGTCCAAACCATCTTCCCTACTTAGAGTGGCAGCATGAGGGGATGCCCTGGGCTAGTACCTTTGAAAGCCTGTGCTGCTGTTATGACCCTGCTCAGAGAGGAGATTTAATCTGCCAGCACAAACAGTGCTGTCCATAACTTTATTGCAGTAGCAACATACTCCTCTTTAAAAGACAGTTACCTCCAAGCAAATCACTTTGAGTAATCTTGGTCTGAGTAGGCGGGAGGGATATTACCAGGCTCTAATTGGAGATCCCCAGTGCTACTGGGACTGATACTTGAGAAATGTTTTGACAGAAAAGAGGCTATTGGAGAAGATTTTGCAGCATTGTGGATGCCATTGTCTGAGCCTGATGCTGCAGTGGTTTGGACAGACACCCTTCAGGGACTACATAGGAGCTTTTGGAAGTTAGCCCCTAGCCCTTCTCTATCCCAGTCTAGGTAACTGTAGCACTTCAATTTGTTTCTCTAAGTCCAAGGGGTTGTAGCATTTTGTTTTCTTTCCAGTTGTAACTGACTCCTAGTGACTTTTCCTCCCAGAGACTATCCGAGGAGTAGTTTTCTGTCCTTAGTTTTCTACCTCCCTTAAGTTCCTTAGAAAAGTATGGGAAACTGCAAAATATCTTTCTTTCTCCATACCTGTTTACCTCCTTCCCTCTCTCCTCCCCTCATTCCTTCCTTTTATGAATACCTACTGAATGCTTACAATCGTAGCTGCTGGGGATACAGTGGTCAATAAAGCAGACAGTGTCTCTGCCTTCATATAGCTTCAAGGCTATCTGGGAAGGGGTAGTCATTAATCAAAGGACTGTAGAAATAAATATGTCTGTGATATAAGCCTTCTATATAATTGATGGGGACCCACCAACACTTAACATTTTTGAGGTCTTGTTTTCCAAATCATCAAGATCCTTTGGTATATTGATTGCTATAACATTTAGAGTTTCTCCTTTTTCTTTTATGCAAAAAAAAAAAAAAAAAAACCTGATTACCTATCTCTCTACACATTATGATGTAGCAATTTTTGGCAATCAATTAATTCCCTTCCACAAGTAGATTGGCCAATATTACATGTATTTGACATATTTGTAAGTGTTTGCATTTGTATTTGCTTTTATGATTGTAACACAATACAAGTAGCAATAGTGTAATAGAGATTGCCAGTGCTTATTAATATTGGTTTTCTCCTTTTTTTCTTTGGCACACATATGTACTTCATTTCTGCTCTCCTGTGGTTAAGCAGGGCCAGGTGACTGAATTCTGGCTAGCGGAATGTGGAGAGCTGATATACACAACTTTTAGGCCTTGCCTATAAGCCTCATGCAAAATCTTTCAAGTGCTTTTTCTTTTTCTTTGTCTCCCAGCTGGAGAGAAAAAAGAGCTCAGAAAGACTCTGAGACCCTAGGTTCAGGTGTTAGCAGGATCAGGTGCTTGTTTTTGTAAATGAAAAATTTTTTTGAAATACAGCCATATCCATTTGTTTATATATCGTCTATGCTGCTTTCACACTGAAAAGTCAGAGTCGTATAGTTGCAACTAAGATCTTATGGTCTACAATGCCTACAAAATTTACTATCTACCCCTTTAAGAAAAAAATTTGCTGAGCTCTTCCCTAGGGGATGGTAGAGCCACTGAGTGAAAGGAACCTGGTTCCCTGAATGACTATGTGGAGCAGAGTCTCTCTTTCCCATCTTCCAGACCAACTTGTATCATTAGACAGTGATATTAGAGAGAAATAAGCTTTTATTTTATTAAGCCACAGATATTTTGAGGTTGTTTAATAAAAATGTAAGTTATTTTACATAATAAAAAATGGTAGCTAATATTTATTGGGCATTTTTTATACGCCAGGTGCTGTTCCATGAGCTTCTGTATTTACTTCTCACAACAACTTTATGATGTATCTACTCTTAATGATCCTTTTACAGATGGAGAAATGCAAGACTATGTAATTTGCCCAGGGATTCAGTTGGTGAGAGGGGAGCTGGGATTCATACCCAGCTCCAGAGTACAGGCTCCTAACTTCTATTTTTACTCCATATTTATTTAACTTACAGTTCCAAGTTTCTCCCCAGATACTATCTTGATTCTCATTATAGGCTTCTGTATGACAGGTTATATTATTATCCTCATTGTTTATGTGAGAAAACTGACTTAGAGAATTCAAGCTAAAGGTTGCTTGACTAGCAAGTGGCAGAACTGAAACCTGAACCTAGAGCTTCTGACACCAGAATATGGACTCTTTTGAGTTCCCCACAGAGACGCAGGCTGACTTAGTGCACACGCCACACTTGAAGCAGAGTGTTTTCCTTGAGTCTTGGTGTGCATTCAGAATGCACCAGTCTGTCAAACTGCTGTTGGACATTAGCCCATCCTTGAACAGTCACCATAACAACATGGGCACATGGAGAGGAATGTGGGGTGGGCAAAAACTGATGCCAGTCTAGGGGAGAATAGAGCTTTGCAGGGAGTGGGGGTGGGTCAGAGAACGCTTCCTGGGCGTGTTTTGCTATACGCATTTCATTATATAGACTGGAAATGGTTGAGAAGGACACTGTTCTGATGGCTTTTGACAACCTAACTCATCCAGGACAACACCCGTTACCAACTTAGCACATCCTCTTAGGCTGACACACTGTTTTAGGACAGTGTTTGAAGACATGATTCCTTGGGGGAAAGGGTGTCTATTAGCAATGTAGGCGCATTCTGAATATAAACCAAGACTCAAGGAAAACACTCTGCTTCAAGTGTGGAACGTGCAGTAAGTAAATAGACATGAGATTCTCTGCATGAGTATTTCTGGAGAGACATCCAGGAATCTGCATTTTTAACCAGCAATGTTGATGGTTCTGATGTACACTAGAGATTGAGAAACACAGTCATAGGAAATCACGGCAAATGAAAATAATGCCCAGCTTTTACTCCTCCTTTTGTGGTCAGGTAGCAGGCTGGCTCAGCTAAGAAAAATCCCTAGATGAATATTTATTTCTGCACAAGGAATGTTTCCTCTCTAAGTAAGTGGGTGAGTATGCTGAGTAGGTCATTCCCTGCTATCCCTATTGCTGAGCAGGAAACCCATTTAACTATATCAGTTCTCTCTCAAGAGAATCACTTTTAGAATTAACTCAACATGATATGTAAGTTTTAGAATTAACATGATATATAGAGTATCATATCTCAAAATTTGTTTCTATCTTTATGACTTTTAATTTCTAACAGATGGGAATTAGGACATCTTTGCCCTCATCCTGCCTATGGTGGACAGAGGGCACAGAGCCAGGATAGCTCAGGGGCAGCTCGGGGACACTTGTGTGCCTACCACTCACCTTGTGGTGCCCATCAGTTCCATTTACGCCCACTGTCTCTTAGCCCATGTACTTGGTGGTGTATGCAGTGGAGACTCCTTTCTGAACTCAAAACTTTCAGGGAATGAAGATAGTGGACTTAGTAAAGCATAAGTTTCATTGACTTCCTGGTGTATCCACTGCTCACAGAGTAGTTGGAGGATGCACATGTTCTGAAGGAATCAGAAAGAGAGCGGTGGAGGGGTGGGAGTAGGATGGAGATACACCCAAGGAGAGGAAGATGAATGTCCTCAATGTGGCAGACTCCTCTTCAAGGGGCTGAGAGGCCCAGATAAGCCAAAGGGGTGCATGGATCATTACTTCTAAAGCAGTCAAAAATAGATGAATTGAAAAGTAAAACTCTTGATAGGGTATTAAGGGAAAGACGGTGCCAAGGACATAATACTTCTTAATGGACAAAGATCTTGACTTTGACTCTGGAAGGGTGACAGGGAAGACAATTTCAGAAGCCGGCAGAAGTGTAATTATGGGCTCAAGTGTTTTTGGCAGTGCAGGGTGTTTGAGCGGGGATACAGAAGGAGAGCCATTATTCTGCCATCCCACTGTGTCCCGACAAGCAAGGGAAGAGTGCTCCTGGGGCTGCTGGATTGCACTAAACCCTCTTCCTCCTCAGGATCCCCATAATTCAAAAATCACACCCTCTGCCCATTAACCAAACTTAGCAATAAAGAATAAGAAGAGAAGTAGGTAGAAAGGAAGGGTTAGAGTCAGACAGGTGCCGTCGAAGCTTGCATTAGCTCGTCCTTGGGTGCATTTCGCAGAACTTGTCTTATAACTTTTTTTTTTTTTGGAAAGAAAGAAAAAGAGAGGAAAGAAAGTGAGAGTGAAAGAAAGAAAAAAAAGAATGTAAGAGAGAAAGAAAGAGGAAGAGAAAGAGGGAGAGAGAACGGGATTCTTGTTCTATTGCCCAGGCTAG
>CAUYLG010073161.1:0-70036 GCA_963573385.1 Cacajao melanocephalus
TGGTGGGTGGTTAAATTTTTGTCTGGTTTTAAAGACCAGCCTGGCCAACATTGTTAAATTACATAAATAATAAAAAAAAAAAAAAAAAAAAAAAAAAAAAAAAAAAAATTAGCCGGGTGTAGTGGTGAATGCCCATAATCCCAGCTACTCAGGAAGCTGAGACAGAAGAATCACTTGAACCGGGAGGCGGTGGTTGCAGTGAGCTGAGATCGCGCCATTGCACGACAGCCTTGGCAAGAAACACAAAACTCCACCTCGAAAAAAAAGAAAGAAAAGAAAAGTGCTGGCTAGGTAATGAGAAGTCATTACTACCAAACTATATAAGAGAAACTGGGACCTACAACAGGTCCTATTGCCTCTTTACCATCCTTGCTTTCTCTACTTTTCAGGCTTAAATTTTGTGATTCATGTGTATAATCACTCACATATACACCCTCAATTCTTGGGTCCTCACTCACCTAACTAAACTCCAACCCTGGTTTAACCCAACTCTTACCTGCTGATTAACATTTCAGTGCTTATATGAGACGAGGCAGAAGACAGAGCTCTTCCCTAAACAAACAGGTTAGGGCTTGGGCACTAACTTACTCACCACCCATTTCTAGTCACTGCACCTCACAGCTTGTAGTCACAGCTCACTGCACCTCAGCCACCTTAGGAACTGAGACTACAGGTGCTCGCCACCATGCCTGGCTATTTTTAAAATTTCTTGTAGAGACAAGGTTTCATTTGCCCACACTGGTCTCAAACTCTTGAGCTCAAGCAATCCTTCAGCCTCATCTTCCCAAAGTGCTGGGATGACAGGCGTGAGCCACCGCATCTGGCCACCTGGACTTCTATTGAGTGCAGGAGTCCATGGTAATGATTTGAACTTAGCACTTCATCAGACTTGGGGATAAAGCCAGGAGACAGGGAGAGCACTGGGCCCTGAGAGACAGCTCCCCATGGTGAGGGCAGAGCAGGAACTGGCTCAGCAGAAGGATGCATGCTGCAGAGAGTAGTGAATCCTGTCACTGTGAGGCTGTGCTGGGAAAGCCTCTGCAAATCAGCCCCATGGGGCACCACACACCCTGGGGGAGAGATTGGTGTTGTAAAACCAAAGGGTTGTATCCCCAAGGCCCAAACCTCACAGTGCTCCAGGAAGGCTGGCTAATACAATCAAAATAATGGAATCATTAGAGGCCCAGGTGACTCTGATGGGAGCCCAACTTTGGTGACAAAAAGAAAATAACATTTAAAAAAATATTTATAGATTTAGTGCGTTTTTGTTACATGGATATGTTGTATAGCAGTGAAGGCTAGACTTCCAGTGTAACTGTCACCCAAATAATCTAAATGGTACCCAATAGGTAATTTTTCATGCCTCATCCCTCTTCCACCCTCTCACCTTGTGGAGTCTCCAATGTCTATTATTCCACTGTGTATGCCCATGTATACACATTGTTTAGCTTCTACTTATAAGTGAGAATGTGATATTTAACTCTTGAGTTATTTTAGGTAGGATCATGGCCTCTAGTTCCATCCATGTTGGTGCAAAAGATATGATTTCATTCTTTTTTATGTCTAGGTAGTATTCCACGGTGTATGTATAAAAGCATTTTCTTTACCCAATCATCTGTTGATGGACACAGGTTGATTCCATGACTTTGTTATTGTAAATAATGCTGCCATAAACATACAAGTTCGGGATCTTTTTAATATAATGATTTATTTTCCTTTGGGTAGATACCCAGTAGTGGGAGTGCTAGGTCAAATGGTAGCTCTAGCTTTAGTTCTTTGGGAAATCTCCATACTGTTTTCCATGGAGGTTGTACAAATTTACATTCCCACCAACAGTGTATGTGTTCCCTTTTCTCTGCATCCTCACCAACATCTGTTGCTTTCTGACTTTTTAATAATAAATTGACCTAGGGAAAGAATTTATAATAAAGACCTCAAAAGCAATGCAACAAGCAGGGTTCAGTGCCTCATGCCTATAATCCCAGCACTTTGGGAAGCAGAGGCAGGCAGATTGCTTGAGGCCAGGAGTTGCAGACCAGCCTGGCCAAGATGGCGAAACCCCATCTCTACTAAAAATACAAAAATTAACCAGGCATAGTGGCACACATCTATAGTCCCAGCTACTTGGGAGGCTGAGGCACTTAGATGAAATTTTTCCCTTGACCTTCTTCATGGGCAGGAACTGGAGTGGCTCGTCTCACTCAGCCTGCAGTCCATGGATGGCTAAGTGTTAACAGCTCAGTGAAGGGTCAGGGTGACAGTCTCATGCCCTTGGTGTCCAGGAAGAATCAAGTCACATGAACTATTTGAAGGGTAGTATGTGGAGAATTTTATTGGGCAATAAAAGTGGCTCTCAGAGGGATGGAGAATTAGAAAGGGGATGGTCTGGGAAGGTGATCTTTCCCTGAAGCCACATCATCTGAAGTTAGCTGTGTCTATCCATAGTCACTGATGCTCAGCCCCATGTATCCCTGATATTCAGCAGCTTGCATCCCCAACCACTTGCATCAGCCACTTATGTTGTTCTTTCAGCTGAAGTCTTTCTATGGGCACAGGATGGGGCATGGTGAGCCAAAAAGGCAATCATTTGGGCAGAAAAATGGGGTCAGCTGTTTTCACTTAGGGCTGAGGTTCCAGCCTTGAGGGTGGAGTTTAGCCAGGAACCCAGACCTGCAGAGTCAGTTGCTTTTACTTAGGGCCAAGGTTCCAGGCTTGAGGGTGGGGTTTAGCCAGGAACCCAGCCATTCGGTATCAGCAGGAGAATCGCTTGAACCCAGGAGGTGGAGGTTGCCAGTGAGCTGAGATGATGCCTCTGCACTCCAGCCTGGACAACCAAGCAAGACTCATTCTCCAAAAAAAAAAAAAAAAAAAAGCAATGCAACAAAAACAAAAATAATAGACAAATGGAACTAATTAAACTAAAAAGCTTCTGCACAGCAAGAGAATAACATTTTTGACAGCGAATCTCTCTTCCCCCTCTGGCCTCCCCTCCCTAGGAGCCAGATGGGGTTCGCAGCAGGCTCCTGGGCCCTTGTGTTGGCCTGTCCCACCATGCTATCCCAACTGGTCAGGCCCATGGTTTGAGCTCAAGCAGCAGTCCCAGAAACCTACATGTAACATGCTCCCAGCGTTCTTGGATATCACTAAAACCCTTCACTTCTTTTACATCATAATTGGGCTGCATTCACAGATTGTTTCTTAATTTCTCCTCTAAATGGGTATGAGTTTCTTATACTCCCATTTCCAAGATAAGAGAGGCTCTCCTTTGGGCACTGAGATGGAGGATAAACTTGCAAAACTCTCCCAGAATAAAGAGAAAAACGATAAAGAGATGAAAAAATGAGAGAGAAGATAATAGTTATAGAAGTATAGAGACCACAGATCAAAACCCAAAAATAGAGGGTGTTCCTGAGTAAGAAGCAAGAACCATTAGACTAGAACAAATAATCAAAGGCATAATTAAGAAAAACTGAAACTGCCATTGCAAAATTATAACTCAAACAGTGACAGAGATCTGAGCTAACCCACTCCATCTTGCTTCTAACCTCCACACTCTCCTTGTTCATTCCTGGGTGCAGGCTGAACTAACTTTGGGAGGAATTTAGTTTATAGTTTATAGATTGAAACAAAGATGATAACAGCCCTTCCAAAACAAACCCCCTTCCTGCCTAGGAACTAGACTGCCTTTGAATTATAGGACTAACAAATTAGTCAAAAAATTAGAAATTATGGTTTAAGGGTCATGCGGCTGGAGACTACAAGATTCTGACCCTCCCCAAATTGCTCCTGGGGATATCACTATTATAAAACCTAAGATCAGTGCTTAAGATATTTTGCAGACCCTGCACTTGGTGAATCAGCTGGCACAACCCAGATTGATAACTGGCTCATCTGATCTGGTGGCCCCAACCCAGGAACTGACTCAGCGCAAAAGGACATCTTCAACTTCCTATGATTTCATCTCTAACCCAACCAATGAACCCTCCCAACTCATTGCCCCCCCACCACCAAATTATCCTTAAAAACTCTGACCCCAGAATACTTGAGGAGACTGATTTGAGGAATAATAGAACTCCAGTCTCCTGCACATCCAGCTCTGTAGGCATTAACTCTTTCTCTATTGCAATTCCCCTATCTTGATAAATCATCTCTGTCTATGCAGTGGGCAAGGTGAACCCTGCTGGGCAGTAACAAAACTGTCCCAAGAAGGAAAAACTTAAATCTGAATATTTAAATTCAAGAAACTCTCTATATTGCAGGAAACATCTACGAAAAAAAGAGCTCTGTACCCAGGACATCCTGGCAGAATTCTATCTACTTTATTAAAAAGAAAATTAACTTTTCCATTATGAAAAATATAAAGAATATACAATTATATTCTAATAAAATGCAGATTAGCAAAAGGAAGAAAAGTCATCCATTGCACTACCACCCAGAAAAATCCTGTTAATGTACTGGCACATTTCTTTTAGTCCTTTTAATATACATATTATTTTTTACATAGTTGCAATTTACACAATATACAAAAATTTAAATTTTCTACCCTTTAAAACACTTTAAAAGTATAAAGTTAATACATGCTAATGAAGAAAAGGTTTAAAATTGGAGGGAAAATATGAAGAAAAACATTACCCAGAATTCACTTCCCCAGAATTAACCACAGCTAATATTGGGGTGCATTTCTTCATAGCCTTTTTCTCTGCACTTTTGTATATAATCTAATTTTTTTTGAGTTTCACCCTTGTTGCCTAGGCTGAAGTGCAGTGGCACAATCTTGGCTCAATGCAATTTCTGCCTCCCTGGTTCAAGTGATTCTCCTGCTCGGCCTCCCCAGTAGCTGGGATTACAGGCGTGCACCAACATGCCTGGCTAATTTTTATATTTTTAGTAGAGATGGGGTTTCACCATGTTGGCCAGGCTGATCTCGAACTCCTGACCTCAAGTGATCCACCTCTGCCCCCACCCCGGCCTCCCAAAGTGCCAGGATTACAGGTGTAAGCCACTGTCCCCTGCCAATCTAATTCTTAAACATCATTAACATAGAACATTTCAAAGACTCCAGACAGTAAATGATATAAAGGCTTATGGAGGGGATAAGAAGTTCACCACAAGGTGATTTAATAGTCCTTCATATTAAATAAAGCCCAAATACTCAGATAATTTAAAATGAGTTTCAAACATGCAACAACCCATACAAAACATGTAGTAACTCTTCTATTAATTCCTGAGGTTTAAATGGCTTAGCCACGATAAGCAGCACGCACTTGTTTAAGTTCCAAGAAGTAGTGAAGCTTTCATGGCAAGCCTGTTTTCTGGTTCTAGGAGAGCCACACAAATAGGAAAGGGAGGAAGCAGAAGTAGGAAAGGAGAAGCCTCATTACTGCCACAGACCCCACATCATCCCATTAGAATTTGGACTCTGGGGTCCAAGCTGAGTAAGTTATTTTGTACTGCAACAGTTTAATGGGGGAAGAGAGGCAGGGCGAGAGCTGTGCTCAAAAGGAAATGCATCACCTTAAATGCTCTCATTGTTACATGAGAAGAAATGGAAAAATTAACCCAACACTAAACACGGTAACAAAGAAGACTGAAAGAAGAATTTAATAAAAATAGCAACTAATGATGGAGAAAATGAAAAAATCTGATCAATCCACCCAAGAGCCAGTTTCTGGGCTGCAGATCAATTCACCAGAAAACAATTTGCTGACAGTCAAATGCTCCCTCTGCCTTTGCAGCTGACAGCCTTGTCTCCACTTCAGGGAGAAAACAGAAACAAGTCAGAGAGTCATTCCAGGGCTTCCGCCTCACTAGAAGGCAGTCTGTTCTCACCTGGTCCTGTGCTCCGTCCTCTTCTCTGTTACTTAGGATGGATTGTCCATGTTCCTAGCAAAGACTGGACTCCCCACCTGCACGCTCTGTCCCATCTCCTCTCAGTTACTCAAGGACTTCTATCATCATTCCCATCAGCGTACAGACAAGCCTCCTTAGGCCCCTCATCCCTTCCCCAGCCACTGCCCCACTCCTCTGCATTCCTTTACAAGAATGGCCACAGCCGATCCCACAGTGCCATCTCCGGCTCATCCTCCCATCTGCTCTTGAACCCACTGCCGTCAGGGTGAGCCCCGTAGCTCCTCCTACACAGAAGACTCCTCTCCCCTACCCCTTTTCAATCTAGAACAAAATTTCTGCAAGGGAAGGAACTTGGTTTTTTCACTGCTGTATCCCTAGAACCAAAAATAGTGATTGATAAATATTTGTTGAGTCAACATGATCTAATAAATATAAATGAAAGTAAAATATATTCCTACTCACCAAATATACAGGCACACACCTGTAATCCCAGCACTTTGGGAAACTGAGGTGGGCAAATGGCTTGAGCCCAGGAGTTCAAGACCAGCATGGCCAACATGCTGAAACCCCATCTCTACAATAAAATACAAAAAATTTCAAAAAATTAGCCAAGCATGGTGGTGTGCCCCTCTGGTTCCAGCTACTCCGGAGGCTGAGCTGGGAGGATCACTTGAGCCTGGGAGGCAGAGTCTGCAGTGAGCTGTGATTGCACCACTCAACTCCAGCCTGGGTGAAAGAGTAAGAGCCTGTCTCAAAAAGAACAAGGTGTTCATTAAAACAAGGTTTTAGTTCCAATCATTGGTGTGCAAAAAGCAAACAAACAAAAACAATATTTTAGTAAATAGGTACTATCTTAAGTCAGCTTGGTTCACTATAACAAAATACCATAGGCTAGATGGCTGAAACAACAGACATTTATTTTCCCACAGTTCTGGAGGCTGGAAGTCCAAGATCAGGGTACTAGCATGGTCAGGTTCTGATGGGGGCCCTCTTCCTGGTTGCATAGGGCATCTTCTCACTCTGTCCTCACATGGTCTTTCTCTTTCCTGGGTGCACACATGTGGAAACAGAGTCCTCCGTCTTTCTTTTCTTTTTTTTTTTTGAAATGGAGTTTCCCTCTTGTTGCCCAGGCTGGCATGCAGTGGTGCCATCTCAGCTCACTGCAACCTTCGCCTCCTGGGTTCAAGTGATTCTTCAACCTCAGCCTTCTGAATAGCTGGGTTTACAGGTGCCTGCCACCATGCCCAGATAATTTTTGTATTTTTAGAGACAGGGTTCTGCCATGTTGGCCAGGCTGGTCTTAAACTCCTGATCTCGTGATCCACCTGCCTCTGCCTCCCTAAGTGCTGGGATTATAGGTGTGAGCCACCATGCCCAGCCTATCTTCCTCTTCTTATAAGGGCATTCATCCCATCAGGCGTTCTAGTTACTTCCCAAAGTTTCCATTGCCAAATATCATCGTAGTGGGGGTTAGGGCTTCAGCACAGGAAGGGGTGGCAGCGGGGGACAGTGAAGGGAGAACACAGACATTTGGTCCATAAAAGAAGAGTAGAAAATTTGTTTAAAGTTTGGGTGCTTTTAAAACATATCTCTTACAACTGTATTTAAATGGTAGAAGGAAACAAATCCAGGAAGATTGCACAGCAAATGTGACACTTGAATATGGAGCTGGAAGTATACCAGGGATTTCACCCAGGTGGACAAAGATAGGTAGAATATTCAAAGCAGAGAGAACAATTCATACCAAAAAACAAATAAATAAAGGGGCCAGGCGTGGTGGCTCATGCCTGTAATCTCAGCACTGTGGGAGGATGACGTGGGCAAATCACCTGAGGTCAGAAGTTTCAGACCAGCCTGGCCAACATGGTGAAACCACATCTCTACTAAAAATACAAAAATCAGCCAGGTGCGGTGGTAGGGGCCTATAACCCTACGTACTCTTCGGGGGGCTGAGGCATGAGAATTGTTTGAACCTGGGAGGTGGAGGTTGCAGTTAGCTGAGATTGCCTGGGCCACAGAGTAAGACTTTGTCTCAAAAACAAGAAAACGGACAGATGAAAGGGTAAGTGTGATATCAGATAGCACATCAACCCAAAATTCATTGGCATTCAACACTAAATAACTGATTTTCACTTATGCATCCTCATGTTGCCTGGGATTGGGCCAACATAGACTGATTTTGGCAGGCTTGAATCTGAACTGCAGGTTGGATCCAGGAGTGTTTCATCCCCTTTGGATCTAAGGCAGGCTCTTTTCATGATGGAGGCAGAAGAACAAGAAGACAAGCACATTTCAAGCCTCCGGACACCCCGCATCCACTGACATGACAGCGGCCAGCATAATTTACATGGACAAGCTTAACACTAATGGGTCGGAAAAGTATATTCCTCACTCACAAAAGCTTAAACTTTATTCCTGAACAATAAACTCTAGCTAGGTGGGGTGGTGAGCACCTGTAGTTCCAGCTACTCAGGAGGCTGAGGCAGGAGGATTACTGGCGCACAGGAGTCTGAGACCAGCTGGGCAACACAGTGAGACCACATCTCAGAAAAATAAATAAATAAAATAATAATAAAACCCAACTCTTTAAAGTGTGTCTGGGGAACAACATGAACATACGTAACTTGTTTTTCATTTCCTTTCCGTATGCATTTCCCTTATTTTTATTTTCCTTTTTTTTTTTTTTTTTGAGACAGAGTCTCACTCTGTGGCCCAGGCTGGAGTACCATGGCGTGATCTTGGCTCACTGCAACCTCCATCTCTCAGGTTCAAGCAATTCTACCTCCTCAGCCTCCCCAGTAGGTGGGATTACAGGCACCTACCACCATGCTCAGCTAATTTTTATATTTTTAGTAGACATGGGATTTCAAAATGTTGGCCAGGCTGGTCTCAAATTCCTGAGCTCAGGTGATCCACCCGCCTTGGCCTCCCAAAGTGCTCGGATTACAGGCGGGAGCCACTGCGCCTCGCCCCCTTGTTTCTTTTATGAGACAAGCACATACATCTACAAAAGGAAATACAGGGGAGGCTCAGGAAAAAACAAAGTATCTTGTACTCACAGGTCCTAGAAACAGAAGGCATGGCAAGCCACGAAGGGCCACATGGGAGAGACACCAGAGTGGTTAGGCAGCAAAAGACATGAGGAGAAAGCCAAACTAGAGCCTTCACTGGGGCTTCAGTGGGAAAGTCAGGACAGCGCAGGGTAAACAGTTTAGGATGGGCTCATTTGCATAATTTTGTTGGTCTTTGTTCTACAGGAGTGATCTCTAGTTGCCCAGTACCTGGCTCTGGGATGATTAAAGCAGAGGAATATTGCTTCCTGGGCTGCATGGGCCAGATAGGGGAGGTCTGGTTTAGGATTGGTTTGTTTTCATATCAAAGGCACGTTCCTAGCTGGGTCCCTTACTATCACTAAGAATTGGCTGGCCCAGGGAGGAGCAGTCTCTCTCCAGCTAAAAAGGTTTTTCAAGATCAAAATACACAGACAACTTAAAAATACATATAGTACGTCCCTTAAAAACAAGAGTAAATGTTATTCAACCAACGTCAGCCACGTGTGGCTACTGAGCACTTAAAATGTGACAGGTGTGATTGAGGAATTAAATTTTAGTTTTATTTAAATTTTGTTAATGTAAATTTAAAGAGCACATGTGGCTTATAGCTATGAAACATGCAGCTGTGAGCACTATAGTTAAAACTGACATTTTGGTCTGTGGATTCCTTTTATTTGATCAGTTCTGAAACTAGTTTTCTACATTTATATATTTGTTCTATTGTAAATTTGAGGATTTATTTTGCTAATGTACTTTTTCCTTGTGAAGTTTAGAAACGGCCAAGGGGGTTGTGTGAGCCAAATTAAATCAATTCCTGGACAAAAACTACTTCCCTGACCACCTCAAGCTTCTCGCCAGTGTGTGCCCCTGGAACAAGAAAAGCTAGGAGAAGCTGTGGACAAATTAAGATAAATCTGGCAACATCATTAGAAAAGTAACCCAAAGCGAATCCCTCCTGATGGTCAACATCAGATGGTCACACAGAAATGTTATTATCCTATAAGTAATCTTGCATTATTGTTACGTATAATTTGCACTTACAAATTCCACAAATATTAAGCAAGTACCTTTCTACTGGGAAGGAATATAACAATTCCAACAAATAAACATAAAAGCAGTGTATACATAAGAATGCTTCTATACAATTTTTTGAGCACCAAAATCTTAGAAAGTTGAAAAATATCAATGAAATATAGCATTCTTATTCTAATTTCTTTTGTCTGTTCTTAAGAGAAGGAAAAGATGGAGCAGAAAGCAAGAAAATTGTTCAACAGAATTATTGCAACTGACATAGTTTCTTATACACAAAGAATGTATTGAAAGATAAAACCTTGCCTTGGCAAAGTATATTACACAATAAAAAAGAATTTCAAAGATAATAAAGATAATTTCTCACAGATATCTAACTGGAAAAAAATTATCAACTTTCTAAACTTTTCTATCATAATTTCACATATTTCTCTGGTTCATTTACAAAGAGAAAATAACTTTAGAATATTCTAAGCTGAACACATCAGCATTCACATAAGTAACCAGAAACATGGGGTATTAAGTCAGTTACAGGCATAGCTGGGTTCCTTATCCAGATAAGACAGTTAAAAAAGACAGTGACTTTAAAAATTGTTAGAATATGCTTCCTCCACACTTTGTCTCTTGAGGTTCTTTGTAGAAGCCAGGGTTTCACAATTAACTTTACAGCAATGAAAAAGCTTTAATCATTCACTAAAACAAATGCCATTTTCACTTATTAAGTTGGCAAATGATTAGGAAAAAACTGATAATATCATGCTGGGAGATTCAAAGCACGCTTTTGTGGGAGTGTAAATTGGTGCAACCACTTTGACTACATGCCTCAAAAACTTAAAAACATGCCCATCTGGCCTGACACAGTGGCTCATGCCTGTAATCCCAGCACTTTGGGAGGCCAGGGTGGGTGGATCACAAGGTTAGGAATTCAAGACCAGCCTGGCCAACATGATAAAACCCGTCTCTACTAAAAATACAAAAATTAGCCTAGTGTCTGTAGTCTCAGCTACTCGGGAAGCTGAGGCAGGAGAATCACTTGAACCGGGGAGGTAGAGGTTGCAGTGAGCCAAGATCATGCCACTGCACTCTAGCCTGGGTGACAGAGCAAGACTCCATCTCAAAAACAAAACAAAACCAAACCATGCACATCTGACAACTTATTTAGCTATAGGAATGTTCTTCCCAGCTATGTGATGGAATACTATGCAGCCACTAAAATATTATTGCAGAATATAGGGTGGAAGCGTAGCTTAGCTCAAAATTATGATTGCATTTAGGTAAGGAAAAATTATATGTACATAAAAAAGTAATGTGAATGGGGTAGAATTATGAATATTTTATTTTCTTATCTATATTTATTTTCTTCATTTTCTTTTATTCTTATTTTCTTTAGTCTTATCTACATATTCCAATATGTCTATTGAATATGTATTGCTTTTACAAGAAAAAATAACTTCAATGATGATAAAAAAGGAGGAGGTGGAAAGCAAGTGTTTTAAATACTGCAACTTGAGGCTGTGAAAGCTCTCAGAATCAAAATGAAGTCACCTATGTTAAAAATCCCAACAGCCAGAAGAGGCCTTGAAAAGAGGCTTGTCATGCACAAAAACTATCACAAAAGACTGCAAAAATCACAGACTTGCACAAAGTCCATCTCCACCTTACACAAAAAAGTACCTCTACAAGGACATCTGCCCAGCAACTGCCTGTCCAACCTCAAACTGGTACTACCCTGGTTATTGAACCTTGTAGTCAAGGATAATTATCCCAAAAACAATTATGTAACCCGCCTTTTTTTTCCTCTAAAAACCCCTTGTCTTCCTTTATCTCCCTGAATAGGCACATAGTGTATTATAGCACATGCATTTCCATTGCAATGCCTATTCCCAAATAAATATCATTTTCCTTTCAAAATGTTTGTTATTTAGGTTGACAAGGCCCAGCTGCCAGCTCTGTGGTGGTTACCATCTGTTGCTTTATTATAACAAACAGCATTTTATGCAAGCCAGGCTGAGTAGCTTTCTTTATCTTGCCATCTCTAACCCAACACTCTAACCCAAACTTTGTATCATCTGGCATCTGGAGATATTTTTTAGCCAAAGAAGATATCCACGTGTTGATTTGTGATATTTCAGCACCACTACCTGCATCACCAAAGACTTTAAGACTTGTGGAAATAAATTCAAATCTTCAACATCTGGAATGGTTGAGACACATTGTATAAAGAACAGAAATTTATTTCTCACAGTCCTGGAGGCTGGGAAGTCCAAAATCAAGATGCTAGCATGTTTGGTGTCTGGTGAGGGCTGCTCTGTCCTTCCAAGATGGCACCTTGATGCCTCATCCTCTAGAGGGGAGAAACAGTGTGTCCCCACATGGCAGGAGGCAGAAGGGCAAGAGGGCCAAATGCTGTGCAAAGCCTCTTTTAAAAGGGCCTGAATCTCAATCACAAAGAAAGAATCCTAGCGACTGAATCACCTCTTAAAGCCTCCACTTCCTAATACTATCCCACTGGCCACTGAGTTTCAACGCCTGGGCCTGGTGCGGTGGCTTATGCCTGTAATCTCAACACTTTGGGAGGCTGAGGTAGGTGGATCACCTGAGATCAGGAATTCGAGATCAGCCTGGCCAACATGGTGAAACCCTGACTCTACTAAAAATACAAAAATTAGCCAGACGTGGTGGCATGCGCCTATAATCTCAGCTATTTGGGAGGCCCAGGCAGAACAATCGCTTGAACCTGGGAGGCAGAGATTGCAGTGAGCCAAGATTCTGCCACTGCACTCCAGCCTGGGGAACAGAGCAAAACTCCATCTGGAAAAAAAAAAATTTCAATGCCTGGATTTTGGAGGTGACACATTCAAGTCATAGCACCATTTGATATTATTTGTATATTAGGGTTAAATAGGGCCACCTTAGTATCTCAGACAAACCATTTCTAAGAAGGTAGAGGCTTGCATGTGAGGTTCGAGCCACAGGTATGACACTCCACTGTTCTGCGCAAATTGTTACTTCCTTAAGATATGATCCAACAGGCCTGGAGATCTGCATGCATTTGGCACACATGAAAGTTTCTGCCTCCTCCCTCAGCCCATTTGAGCTTCCAGTGCTCATTCTACCCTTTGCAGTCTCAAGATGCTTCTCCTGGGCAGAAAAATCAAAGGCAAAATATGAACAAGTATAAGCCAGAATTTTCAGAGTAACTTTCCAGATTGCTTTAAATGGCAGCATTTCCAATCCTAGTTTGTCTCATTTTCTATATTCAATAAAAGAACAAGAACAAAAAAAAAAAGAACACTACTGTCAGCTTTGATGCCACCTCTGACCATTTTTACTTTCATATTGTTAATTTTGCCATTCGATTTTGCTTCCACTATATGCTATTAACTTCTTTTCAGATGTCACTCATTTAAAAACGGGGAGGGCTTTTTCCATTGCTGTCCCAGTCAGGCAATTATCACTTACCCAAAGCCAGCCCTGCTCTCAGTTCAGCCTTGGCATGAACTCCCATTCAAAGAAATAAAAGTCCATTAGAAGATGAAAACCATTAAACTCTTTGCCTGTCTCTTAAGAAAATACCACAGGATGAGTAAACAAAGCTAAAAACAAGGCAGAGAATAGAAGTTGGTACAGAGTTAGAATTTTAACGTGTGACACACCAATAGCAAGTGTCTTGAACACCAAGGGTTTGGAGAGAAAGACCAGTGTGGTCAGGACAGCAGGCCTGGAGGCTGACCTGGCTGGCAACAGTCAAAGTAACGAGATGAAGTTATAGCTGAGGGAGAAGGCTCAGGAGGCCTCAGGATGCGGCCATCCTAGTGAAGAACAATCACACGTAGGGTGAAGACAGTGCTCTAAGCGGGTGCACTGCCTTCTTCCTAGAACATCGCGTGAGGGATCCCAGCTACACAAGGTCAGGAGTCACACGAACACCGCTCGAAGATGTGCCTTGCAAACCCAGCATCTGAGAATATGGACCTACAAAATACATTGATGAAGGAGTGGCCCATTTTACATAATGTACATTTACACAGTTAATGTACTTGACACATTTTCACACTTTTATTTCAAAAACATCTTGAATTACATGCTAACTTTCAGGAACTCATCACAAACAAGGTCCATTCATGATGTAGTTGGAAATAACCACTGTGTAATTATAGCATAAGCAAATCGAGTTTTCATTACAGGAAATAGGGAAAGAAAACTGAAGAGAAAACATGCTTCCTTTAGAAATGCTTCTTTATTTTATTGTCCCTACCCCTAACCAATTCCCAGGGCCAAGTAAAGAGCTGGGAGTAAAAAGAGCACTGAAGATAGATTTGAGAGACATCTGGGTTCCTCAGCTGCTAATACAGGACCCAGTTTCCTACAAAGCAGGATCTGCCTGCCCAAGGATTTTGGAAATACAGGTGTATGTTCATGCATGTGTATCCATGATGAACAAGTCCCTTTCTCAGACTCAAGGCCCCTGGAGCCAGCCCCTTCTCCATGGGCCACCACAGTCACCACTGTGGAGGTTCTGGAAGCTTCAGGATGCCCCAGGGACTTTCCACCCAACCCCCCCAGCCAGGTAGTGCCCCAAGTAGAAGTGAGAACACCCTTTCTTCCCTCCTTTGTTTCCCTAGAATTTCAGCAGCTTCTAAGGTTCATGTACTACAACTCTTTCCATTTTTAATATCCGCACACGTGCAGGTGTGGTAATGGATCAATTACCATGAGCAACTGGGGCTTCACCCCACCCAGAACATTCTAGGAGCTAGCACCAGGTCATCCAGCCACAAGAGTGGGGAGTTGGAGCATTTTTCCACAGACTGACTCCCAGGGAGAACTGCCCTGGGACCCCTGAGTCCACACATTTTAGGGGTGCTCCTGGGGAGAAGGGTGCGGCAAGCTCAGATGATGCCAGAAAAAGTCATCAAGCAGAGAAGAGAGAGGCTGGCATCAGGGTGGGAAGGTGTCAGCATTCTAGAAGCCTTAGTTACAGGCGAACTCAGATGGGCCAAGGGTCACAGGGCAAGGTATCAAAAGCATCTGCCACAACTCTCTTGGGAGGTGCACAAAACCATCTGAGTAAACATTCAAATTATTTCCTGGATATGGGAGCAAGGCAAAACATTTTATATAAAGATGATGATTCTTCACAAATTTATTCTTAAATGCAACGTCATTTCAATAAAAAAATTCCAACCATAGGTATCATGGAATTTGACATGATTACAAAGTTAATCTGGAAAGAGAAATAATCAAGAATATTGGGCTGGGCGCAGTGGCTCATGCCTGTAATCCCAGCACTTTGGGAGGCCAAGGCAGGTGGATCACTTGCGGTCAGGAGTTCAAGACCAGCCTGAGCAACATGGTGAAACTCAGTCTCTACTAAAAATGCAAAAATTAGCTGGGCATAGTGGTACATGCCTGTAATATATTTCATATATATATATATAGTATACATCTGACATATATATCAGAAAATATTCTGAAGCTAAGAGAAAGTAACAGGCAAAATGAGTCCTACCAGGCATTGAAGTGCATTATTAAGCATTTACCCACCTCATGGGTCTATTAAAGCATGAGAGGAAAAGCCTCTCCCCACGTGGCACCCCCCGCCCTCACCCTTGGTTGTATCAATTGGAATCACACTGATATGCCTTATGCATAATCTAGATAAAAAGAAAACCTTTTTGGAACACTCCGAGGAAGGGGCTGAATGAGGGTAGCTGCTGATCGTTCACTGGTGTCGGGAACAAGAAAACTACCATTGCCTCAGGAACTGCCAGTAAAGACACAGGAAGTTTCCAGTTTCCAGAAAAATAGAGTCAGAAGCCAAGTCCAGGGTGGGAACAAAGAAGATCAGAGAAAATCAGACAGTCCATAAAAGCTGCGATGCAGAGGACAGCCAGTGGAGGGGGGCCCATGTGCTGCACAGGGTCCAGGTGACACTGACATTGTCTTGGGTGGCTGAGACACCTCACACCCAGCTAGACAGTTAGACATGGCTAGAAAGAGAAAAGGAAATTTTTTGTAGATACCAAGGGGAAAATAGGAAGAAGAGCAATATGACTGGATGGGAGAGGAAGCCGCATTCAGGATATCATTTAACTGATTTTCCTGGGCCCAGCACTCAGGATCTCCTCCCAAGGAATTTATAGTCTAGTTAAAGACCAACAGGGCTTTAAATAATTTTTTTTTTTTTGAGATGCAATCTTGCTGTTGCTCAGGCTGGAGTGCAGTGGTGCAATCTCGGATCTCTGCAACCTCTGCCTCCTGGGTTCAAGCAATTCTCCTGCCTCAACCTCCCAAGTAACTGGGATTACAGCACTCTCCACCACGCGCAGCTAATTTTTGTATTTTTAGTAGAGAGGGAGTTTCACCATGTTGGCCAGGCTGGTCTTGAACTCCTGACCTCAGGTGATCCACCTGCCTTGGCCTCCCAAAGTGCTGGGATTATAGGCGTGTGCCACTGCGCCTGGCCAATAATAAATTTTTAAATAATAAAGCAGTTTAAAATGGAACTGGATAATATAAGCCAGCTGCTGCTGGAGCTAGAAGGAAGGCAGCTGACTTCTGATGGGAAGATATGGAAAGATTTCAGAGAAAAGGACACATCAGAACTAGAACTCCACAGAAGATAAGTAGGGTCAAGAAATTCAGGGCTGAGAGAACTACTTAAGTGGACCTTCAGCAAGGCAATTAAAGGAGGACAAGTGGTGCTGCAGGGCTTCCACCCAGGGAGATGCAAAGAGAAAGAGAGAGAAAGAGACATCATTAGAATGTTTCACAGAGACCTTGACTGCAAACTTTAACTGCGGATATTGAAGTCTAGCCATTAAGGAAACACTGAATGCTTTTAAAGGGTGGGGAGATATGAACCATTCTGTGCAGCAACAGTACAATAGTTTCTCCTTAAATTCATGATTCACATCTTTAGGGAAAACGTTTCTCATGCCTAAGAGAAGACCACACAAACAGGCTAGCTGTTGTCTTCCTCTGTCTGAATTGCTATGCCATGTGATGTCTCAAACTACTATAGCCGTCGATGCCAGATTGGATAGGGAATAGTAGAAAGGGGGAAGAAACAAGGTCTGTGAGGACATGAATATACCATTGAATGTACCCCGACCCGAAGAGGACCCTCCAATATTAGAGTTCAAAACAAACTCTCTAACGCCCACCCTCTCCTCCAGCTCCTGCCTACTCCTCTGCTCCCTGCAGGGTAAAACTCAGGCAGTGTCGTCTCTACTCCCTCACCTTCTATTCCCCCTTCAATTTGCTTCTGCCCTCACCAGTCCATTGAAATGTCTCTCAAATCCCCAGAAACCTCCATGTCACCAAATCCAGTGAGCGCTCCCCTGTCTTCACGCAACTTGGCCTCTCGATAGCTGGCTCTGCTTTCTCTAAACACCCTCCTCTTAGCTTATGGGACCCTCTGTGGTTTCCCTCCTACTTCACTGGCTGTCTCTTCCTTGGTTCAAAATGTGGTCCTGGCCCAGCAGCATCAGCATCACCTAGGAACTTGTTAGCAATGCAGGTGCTTGGACCCCATCCCAGACCTGCTGAATCAAATCCCGGGGCGGGAGGGGCAAGGCAGCAATCTGTGTTTTATCTGGTCTTCCAGGTGATGCACACTAGAGATTGAGAACAACCAGTCCGAAACTGTCAGCACTCCTCATGATGAAGTCCTGATTCCTTTCTTTTCTCTGGCTACATTTCCTCCCATGATGACTTCATCTAAGCCCGTGACTGGAAATCGTCTATATGCTGACAACTTCTAAATGTGTATCTTCGGCACCCATCTGGGGATTACACAGCCATCTCAAATTCAACATGTCCAAATGGAAGGAAGGAACTCCAGATGTTCCCTCTAAAATCTGGTCGCCATCCATTTTTCACCATTTAAGAAAATAGCTCCACCATCCCCCCAGTTGTTCATTAAAAAACTTAAGTCATCCATGATTCCTCCTTTTCCCTAACTCCTTACCTCGTTGGCAATAGTATATCTAGTGGGTCTATCTTTAAAGTGTCATCAATTTGTCCTCCACTACCACCATAGGCCAGGCCACAATTTTCTCTCCCCAGCCTACTGCAAAAGCCTCCACCCAGATACTGCTAATGCCCACAAAACAACCAGAGTGGACTTTTAAGAAGGTAACTCAGGCTAAGCATGGTGGCTCATGCTTGTGATCTCAGCACTTTGAGAGGCCAAGGTAAGTGGATTGCTTGAGCTCATGAGTTCGATACCAACCCGGACAACATCTCTAAAAAATATACAAAGTTAGCCAGGCGTGGTGGCTCACACCTGTGGTCCCAGCTACTCAAGAAGCTGAGGTAAGAGGACAGCTAATTCCTCCCCTCCAAGAAATCCCAGGGCATTTGAATCCCTTCCTGATGGGAGGAAAGCAGTCAACCAGAACATATGATTATTTTGAGGAAAAGAGGGGTTTTAGCATCTTGGAACCAAGCTTTACAGCACCCCTTCTGCCAGTGGGAAGCCAGCCCCTTGCCTAGGCTGATCTAGTCACCCACTTCCAGCCCCACCCTGGCCCAGTCCTCCTTGCAGCCCCTGAGCCTCTAGGAGACTCAAAGAGACACTGTGCTGCCTGCTGAGTTCATCTCCCAGTGAGCCATCTGAGAAAAGGAGGTAAGGTTCTGAACGCGATGTCAACCAAAGCATTACATAAGACTGATAGGACGTAAAACAGCCTCACTGCCTAGTGCTCATTCTAATTGGCCACAATCCAGTCCTCCCTGTTGCACTGAGTCAGCTCCCTCTAAAGTCGATGCTTTCCAGGCCTCTCATTGCCCTTTCCCGGCAGATCTTTCAAGTGCTCACCCACACTCACATAAACATGGCCCAGGCACTGCTTTACAGCAGCTCTCCTCTGTGCATTCTCCTGGCTTCTCCAGTCACTTCTCCCCCTCACCCCCAACTTGAGTGATAATGATTGGTCCTGAGATGCAAATATTTAATGCAAATATGTTTACAATCGATGGAGCATCAGCTTTTTTTTTTTTATTTTATTTTAAGAGAGAGAGTGAGACAGGGTCTTGCTCTGTAGTCCTGTGGCCCAGGCTGGAGTGCAGTGGCCGATTACAGCTCACTGTAACCTCTACCTCCTGGGATCAAGCAATCCTCCCACCTCAGCCTCCCCAGCAGCTGGGACTACAGGACTATGCCACCGCTCTCAGCTATTTTTTTTTTTTTTGTAGAGATAGGGTCTCACTATGTTGCCCACTCTGGTCTCAAACTCCTGAGCTCAAGTGATCTTCCTGCCTTGGTCTCTCAAAGTGCTGGGATTACAGGTGTGAGCCACTGCATCTGGTTGTCAACATTCTTAAATCTCTTTCCTTACATGCTTCCTAAACCTCTCACCAGAAACGAGGCTACTAGATGTCCTATTTTCCCCAGGGCAGGCCTGGTTTATGCCTATTTCACTCTTAAAAGTGCCCAATTTGGGTAATAATTTATAAGATCCCTCTCCAATTCCTGTCCTTCTATCACTTCATCCCTTGCCCTCCTTTGAAATAAGACAAACCTCTGCAAAAGTTGTCAGCAGGAATCCTGGGCAAAAACACACCATCTTGTTTCATAGAAGATATCTCAGGTAATGTGATGAGAGCTTTTTAAACGGAGTTCATTTTTCTCATTTGTTAATATCACCACCTAAATCATCTTTTGCCTAAAATAAGGAGAAAGTGAATGAATGAACAGGTGATGGCCAGTGTCCTTTCTAGGCCTCAAAATTTAAGAGTTTATGTGAAAATTCATAAATATCTCAATCCAGGGTAAGCAGCATTTTTGTTTTCCTCTTTAGAAATTTCTGGATGCCAAAGTTCCAGAAATTGCTTCCTCATTCCCTTTCATTTTCTCGAGTTCTCCATTATGTAACGGGGAGCTGGAGCTTTGGGCCGAATTTCCAATTAAAGATGATTTTTACAGTCAATGAGCCACGTCAGGGAGCGATGGCACCCGGAGGCGGTATCAACTGATGCAAGTATTCAAGCGAATCTCAACTCGTTTTTTCCGGTGACTCATTCCCTGCCCTGCTTCGGAGCGCTGCACCCCTTAACATAAACCTCGGCCGGCTGCCCGCCGCGGGCACGGAGTGTGCGCCAGTCCGAGCGGCAATTGGTCCCCGCGCCGACCTCCGCCTGCGAGCGCCGCCGCCTCCCTTCCCCGCCCAGCGTCCCTCCCCCATTGGCCCCGCGCGTCGCCTGCCCTTCGCACCAGTCGCTGACAGCCGCGGCGCCGCGAGCTTCTCCTCGCCTAGCGACAGAGACAGGTAAACACCGGGGCTGGAGGGGACGCGGGCGGGGGCAGAGGAGCCGCTGGGGCCGAGTGAGAACCCCGGGCCTCGGGTCCCAGGTGCGAGGGCGCCCGACCGGACGAGGTCGGGACTCCCGTAAGGAGGGGCCGGGGACTAACCCGAGGGCACGTGACGCGTCTCGGGCCTGCCTCGGTGCGCTGGTCTTGGCTCAGGTGGGGTGGCTTGGCATCACTTTTCGGGTTAGGAACGCTCCCTTCACTCCGCGTGGGGGCTGGGGGAGCTGGCGGAGTCCCTGGAAGGAGGTCGGTGGCGCGCCGGGTGTCGCAGCGCCCCCTGCACCCCGCGGGGGTCCCGCCCAGCGGCCAGAGAACTCTGGGAGGGCCGCCAGCGGGCTCTGCGGAGCGCGGGGCGAGGAGGGGCGCCTGGGGGCCCGGGGCCCGGTCCCTGCGCGTTGGCCGCCCCTCGGAGGCCGGGGTCGGGACCCAGGACGCCGCTCGGCAAAGCCCGGCGCTTCCGCGATACCCAGAGGGTGCTTGTGGGGATGGGGAGGCCGGCGCCCGCCGGGGGAGTTACGGAGCGCCTCAGGGCCTCCCGCCGCAGCCGTCTCACTCCTCCCGGGAGGCGGCCCCGCCCTTCATCCTCGCGGCCAGAGCTTCTCTGAGGGAGGCCGCAGCCGGGCGGTCGCCGCCACCGCGTGAGGAAGGGGCCCACGCGGGCGGGCGGGGGCGGGGCCTTGGGTCTCGGTGGGGGCGGGGTCCCGGGAGGCCCCGCCTTCTGTTCGCGACCGGCGGGGAGGGAGGAGCTGCGGGTCTGCCTCCGGGCACCAGGTGCGACGGCGACCCCTGCTTGGCCTGTCACACTCCTCCCCATCCCTTGGAGAAAGAACACTGGCCATGAGGGGCTCCAATGGACAACCAGTCTCGGATGACGACCCTTGGGTTACCGGGCTTCCCACCTGTGCGGCAGTCGCCTTCACGTTTCATTATTAAACAATGGGGAGAAATCCATGTTTATGGTCCTTTTTAAGGAATTTTTTGCCCTTCTCTTTGTAGTGGCTGTAGGAAATCAATTTTTTTTTACCTCGTAATTCCACCACCGTCACATCCATCGTCGCCATCGGAACACCACAGCTCCCTGTTTTTGTTTCCTAGCCTCCAGATTCTCACACAACACAGTGCAATTTCACTGCTGTAATGATGAGGATCTTCATGACCGCGTTATTTTCTTGTTCTTAGAGCATCACGGTTTAATTAGCAGTTCCCCATATGTAGAACATTTGAGATGTTTCCCGTTTCCTTAGGAAAAACTCCTGGTAGAATAGGATTGAGGATTTTTACAAATATAATTATCAGAAACATAGGAACAGGAAATTGGATAAATATGTTAAACCTCTGGAAAAATCAACAACACTCTTAGATTTGTAGGAGAAAGGAAAAAATCGCCAAAGGAAAGAAGCAATTTTACTTACACAAACACTGAGAAGGTCTTACAGTGAAAAAGAGCTAACCAAAAAGGGGAAAGGCAGGCAGAGAGGTAGGATGTCATTTGTATGTTATTTGTATCTAACACATGTTTTCCATACTGAAAGAAAAATATTAAGATTATAGATAATGAAATGATGAGTCATTTACACAATGAAATGCAAATTAGAGCATGTTGGGGTTATCATTTTACATTTATTAAACTAACCAAAATGAGTAATAGTAGTAACAGCAGCCCTTGCTGGAAGGTTGCCCAAAACTTGGCATTTTCAAGTGTCCAGGAGGTGGCAGTTCTTTGGGTCAGAAAAATGGTTTTGCAGTTAATTTTGTGACTTTGGACAGGCTACCTAATTTCCTGATCCTCCTTTTGTCCATTCATAGAATGGAGGAAATGATACCTACTTCCTGCATCTGTTGCAAAAATTAACCAACTATCTAAAACTCACCTTTGGTATGTATGCATTATTGGGGACATTTTGACCCAGTACAACCCTTTTGTAAAGCAATCTGGTGATGCATTAAGAAGTTGGAAGCTGTGACCCAGAAACCCCACTCCTGAGAATTCACCTGCAATGGAAGAACCAAACAAACAAAAAAGCAGGCACATATTCCTAGCAGAATGATCTAAAATTAGAACCAACTGGCCAACAGCCTAAATGCATAACAGCAGGGCAGTAGCTAAGAAAATTGTGACACATTAACTGAAATGAACATTATATAACCATCAAAACTCATGATTTTGGAGTCTGTGATATGTGGGGGGAAACTGGTAAGTAAAAAAGTGGGTTACTAAATTGCACCTGCTTACTCTAACATGAATGTACGTGTGAAAAATCTGAAAGGAAAAGCACAGAAAATGGACATTTTAATTGAAATTGTAGGTGATCTTAATTTTCTTTTGGTAGATACATTATATATTGTTCTCACTAAATAAGGACATTTAAAAAATAGTTCACTTAATTTTTTTTTTTTTTTTTTTGAGACGAGAGTCTCACTCTGTTGCCAGGCTGGAGTGCAGTGGTGAGATCTCAGCTCACTGTAACCTCCGTCTCTCGAGTTCAAGGAATTCCCCTGCCTCAGCCTCCCAAGTAGCTGGGACTACAGGCACGTGCCACCACACCCAGCTAATTTTTGTATTTTTAGTAGAGACGGTGTTTCACAATGTTGGCCAGGATGGTTTTAATCTCCTGACCTCATGATCCGCCCACCTCAACCTCCCAAAGTGCTGGGATTACAGGTGTGACCCACCGCGCCTGGCCCACAGGTTTTAATTTTTTAAATGAAATGGACCACAGTTTTCTGTGTGTGAGAGAAAGGAGAGCTTGTTATATTTGCTACTTAGAATAAAAGATTTTTAACCAAACTTGTTTCCTTTTTCTAATTTTTTTAGTTCATTAGTAATTTAGTAATTTGTATATTGGGGTTTTTTTTGGCTGTTTTGTTGTTGTTGTTTGTTTGTTTGTTTTGAGACGGAGTTTTGCTCTTGTTGCCCAGGCTGGAGTGCAATGGTGCGACCTCGGCTCACCACAACCTCCACCTCACAGGTTCAAGCGATTCTCCTGCCTCAACCTCCTGAGTAGATGGGATTACAGGCATGCACCACCATGCCCAGCTAATTTTGTATTTTTAGTAGAGATGGGATTTCTCTATGTTGGTCAGGTGTATATTGGGGTTTTTTTTAAGAATCAGTTCTTAGATTCATTTATCAATTCTAGTTTGTTGTTGTTTTTAAGGACTCCTGAAACTTTTTCAAAAGTGAACAATTTCAGCCATGTCTAAGCTTTCTGTTTTCTTGGAGGCACAAATCCAGTTTAGCTGAGCCTCAACAGATTGTACATATCCTGCAGAACCTCTGTGGCCTTATGACAGTTGAAAGTCACCAACTGTCACAGAAAATGAGGGTCAGGAAAGGCTGTGATCACAGGCCCTTGATCCAGAGGTCACTTGGGTTCATCTGTGTAACTCACACCTCATTGCATCATCATTTCTTGTAAAATCACCTTGATTTTGCAGGGAAATGGCCACAGATTTATAGAATTATGCTGAATTATATAAGGGAGTAGCCATTTTAAAAATAATGTAATTAAACAACAACAGTAACATAACAGATATTTCTGCACCACATTGACACTGAATATGGCTCTCAACCAACTGGCCAAACCAAGGTGAAAGACTCTCTAAACTTTAGTTTTAACTTACCTTGTCCATTCTCCCTTTTCAGATCTTATTTCTTCTTCCAAGGCAACTATATCCACTGTGAACTGCTGCGTATTAAACATTCAAAACATGTCTGTATCTAACCCAGTGATGGCTACAGCGTTATAAAATAACTCCTAAGTGAATAGTGTGTGCAGCAATTCTCACAGTGGAGAGAATTTTTTTTTTTCTCTCAATGTGTTAACCAGTCCTTTTTCTCCAACTATATTCTACTTAAACTGTTACAGTATTGTGTGATCACTTTAAGGGAGGTAACCCTTTAATGAAAAGCATTATAAATGTTAAAGATTAGACCCCTGAGGGCCTAGCACTGAATGAAGCCTGATCATGGGTGCCAGTTCCCTGAGAAGCTTTTATAGATCACAAATCCCATTGCTAAGCACTCTGCAGCTGGCTTGGGAGGGTTCCAGCAATGTTGTTTTTCAAAACCCCTTTCGGGTAATTTTGATGATGGACCAGGTTGGGGACCCTTTGCTCTATTCAGTTTGTGGTTTCTGGGTGCCAGTGAAAAACCCCTACCCCCAATTTTTGTTCAACATTTTGTATAGCTTACATCAAGTTCTTTGTGGACCTCAAAAGATTAAAATATAACAAGAGAATTTACTTAGCTCAGAAAAGACAAGGGACATTATGGGGTGAAGGTTGGGGGACTGTTTGACATTTGCCACTTCCCAGTGTAACTAATTAAGCTTCAAGTTGTAATATGTTATGTGGGCTGGAAGGCTTTGGTGTCTATATTTGGATTTCAGTTCCAACACCTTGGGCTGTTAAAACCTTGGGATAAGTTCTTACCAGCTCTGACTCTCATTCCCCATCTATAAATGGGAATAAGATGAAGGGAGTAACTTATGGATCTTTTTGTACCCTCTCTCTGGTTCCATTGTTTTGTCTTTCTGCTCATGCACCAATGCCATGTGATCTTACTGTTAACTCTTAACACCTGGATTATCTTCTCATTAAAAATTTTCTCCAGTCATTTGAGTTTTGAGTATCATTTCATTATGTCTTTTTAAATCCCTTTTGAATTCTTTTTCAAATTTATTTGTTTTTTTAATTTGACATATAAGATTATATGTATTTATTGTGTACAAAATTAGAAAGAGAGCTTTTCCTCTAAGATCTGAAACAAGACAAGTACGCTCACACTGACCAGTTCTATTCAACATATAGTACTGGAAGTCCTAGCCAGGACAGTGAGACGAGAAAGAAATAAAGAGCATCCAAATTTGAAAGGAAAAAGTTAAATTGTTCCTATTTGGAGATGATTTTATACTTAAAAAACCCTAAAGACTCCACTAGAAAACCATCAGAACTCATAAATTCAGTAAAGTTGCAGGGTACAAAAATCAGTAGTGTTTCTATATGCCAACAGTGAACTTTCTGGAAAGAAACAAAAGTCCCGTTTACAATAGCTACAAAATAAATATTTCAGAATAAATTTAGCCAAGATGGTGAAAGATCTCTATGCTGAAAACTATAAAACACTGATGAAAGAAATTGAAGAAGACACAAATAGAAAGCCTGTACTCATGGAGGAATAATTAATATTGTTAAAATGTCCATACTATCTAAAGTGATGTACAGATTCAGTAGAATTCCTATCAGAATACCAATGACATTCTCAGAGAAATAGAAAAACAATCCTAAAATTTGGTGAAGGTGGCATCCTTATCTCATTTCAGATCTAAGAGGAAAAGCTCTCAATTTTTCACCGTTAAGTATGATGTTAGCTGCAACTTTGTCATATGTGGCCTTTATTGTGTCGAGGTACAATCCTTCTATACCTAATTCATTGAGAGTTTTTATTATGCAAGAATGTTAAATTTTGTCAAACGCTTTTTCTGCATCTGTTGAAATGATTTTATGGTTATTGTCTCATTCTGTTAATGTGATGTATCACACTTATTGATTTGTGTATGTTGAACCATCCTTGCATCCTTGGATGGATCCCGTTTTATCATGGTAAATTATCTTTTTAATGAGCTGTTGAATTTGCTTTGCTAGAATTTTATTAAGAATGTTTTCACCTAGGTTCATCAGGGATATTGACCTATACTGTCGTTTTCTTGTGTGTGTGTTTTGTGTGTGTTTTTTGTTTGTTTGTTTGTTTTTGAGATGGAGTCTTGCTTATCACCAGGCTAGAATGCAGTGGCGCAATCTCAACTCACTGCAACCTCTGATTCCCAGGTTCAAGCAATTCTTCTGCCTTAGCCTCCTGAGTAGCTGGGATTATAGGCACGCACCACCACACCCAGCTAATTTTTGTATTTTTAGTAGAGATGAGATTTCACCACGTTGGCCAGGATGGTTTCTTGCAGTTTTTTGTGGGACTTTGAGATCTGGGTAATGTTGGTTCCTCCTGTTATTAATTTCTGGTTGTATGTCATCATGCTCAGAAAAGAAACTTGATATGATTTCAGCCTAATTAAGTTGGTTAAGACTTGTTTTATGACCTAACATATGATCTATCCTGGAGAATGCTCCATGTGCTGTTGAGAGGAATGTGTATTCTACAGTTGTTGTATGGAATGTCCTGTATTTGTCTGTTTACATCCATTTGGTCTAAGTGAAGTGTAAGTCTGATGCTTCCTTATTTATTTTCTTTTTAATTCACCTGTCCAAAAAATCTAAGAGATCCAAAGCAAACGGGGTTGTAAAATTACCTTTGAATTCTGACTGAAATTGTGTTTACTTTATGGATTATTTACTGATAACTTGGTATTTTTCAATATTGGCTTCCCGAACAAAAAACATTATATGTCTTTCTCTTTTTCCAGTCTTCTTTTATGTCTCAGTAAAATTTTGTAGCTTTCCTACTACTTATTTTCAGGTTAAATCCTAGATATTTTCAGTTTTTACTGCCATTATAAATGAATGTTTTTTCCCAAGAAATCTTTAATTACAGCTGATTTAGGGACTCACTGAGTTTTGATTTGTTGATTTAAAAACCTACCACCCTATTAAACTCACTTATTTGTTCTAAGACATTTTTTGAGATTTTCCTGAATTTTCCAGATAAAAGAATTATACCTAGATGCAGTTATAGAATAACCTAAAAGTAATAGATTATTACCACATTAATGAGAATGCTTTTCTTCTTAAAATTATGATATTGTGTGCTTTTGTGTTCGTGACAACAATTATTTATGATGGAAAGAGACTATCCTTCCCGTTCTATAGAAACATTTTAAAAATAGCTTTAATTTTTAAAAATTTAGGAATGGATATTGATTTTCATTGAAAACTTTTCAATATCTGAAGAAAATCTTTTTTCTTCCTAACCTATTAATAGATTCCTGATTTTTAGCCATTCTTGTATTCCTAAAATAATCCATATTGGTCACAATGTATTCTTCTTTAACTAAACTGTTAAAATAAGCTAGGTGCTATTTTTTTGGATTTTGGCACCTGTGTGAGAGGAGGCTCCCATGGCAGCATGGCTAAGTGTGCCCACCTGCATACTAGCATTTGAATCTTGGCCCTTTATGCCGTTGGCTCTAAACACATCTCAGGTGAAGATGCCCAAATATTTATCTCTACTGAGTTCCAGATTCCCATAACAATTGCCTAAATTGTTACTGCCACTTGAATGTCTCATAGATGTGGCAAAGTTTACATGTCCAAATGGAAAACTCTTGGTTTTCTTTCCCAAGTATGGCCCTCCACCAATTTGTCCTATTTCAGTAGATAGCATCACTGCCATCTCCCTGGTTATGGAGGCCCCAGACCTGGGCAACTCTCACTCCTCCATCCACTCAACCAGCAAGTCTTATTGGCTCTCTCTGTAAAATATGTCTCATTTATTCACAGCCTGCCAGGTGCATGGACTCCATCCCAGGCCACACCACCATCTTCCTGCAGTAATTTCTTAACTGGTCTCTCTATTTCCTTTCTTGCCCCACTAAATTTTCTTCTATTTAAGAAAAAATATTTTCTAGACATAAGGTTTCACCATGTTGCTCAGGCTGGTCTCAAACTCCTGGGCTCAAGCAATCCTCCTCCTGCTTAAACTTCCCAAAGTGCTGGGATTACAGGCTTGAGCTGAGCTTTTTAAAAAAACAATTCCATGGTATTGCTATCCTACTAAGACCCTTTACTGGCTCCGCACTGCTTTCAGAAGAAGATAGAAATTTCTCTCTGTGGCCCATGAGTGTGACCCTCACCACCTCCCTAGTCTCAGCAGTCCCCCTGCTGCTGTATCATGAGGCTCCTCAGATTTGATCTTCTTTTTGGTCCTTAAGCCCACCAAGCTAAGTATCTTATTCACAACTGTCCTCATCCCCTAGCACAATTCTTGACCCTTAGAATTCTGACACTTAAAATATGTGTTAAGCTAATCAATAAATTATTGTGGCAGGCATATATTGGAGGTCACCTATATATTGTGGGTCACCTATGTATAGGTGTGGCTCACACCTATAAACCCAGCACTTTGAGGGGATGAGGCATGCAGATTGGTTGAACCCAGGAGTTCAAGACCAGCCTGGACAACATGGAAAGACCCCATCATTATTAAAAATACAAAAAATAAGCCAGGCGTGGTAGTGCATACCTATGGTCCCAGCTGCTCGGAAGGATCACTTGAGCCCATTGGTGGGAAGTTGCAGAGAGCTGAGATCATGCCACCACACTCTGGCCTGGGTGGCAGAGTAAGACTCTGTCTCAAAAAAAAAAAAAAGTTACAGTACTGTAAATATATTACAGTGTGTAATTTTTGACCGCTTTTTTCTCCATTTCTTCTATGGCTTTTGGTCAATTCTAGTCTTCTATTTTTTTTTTTTAAGATGACACATACTGCCTAGGCATGGTGGCTTACACCTGTAATCTCAGCACTTTGGGAGGCCAAGGCAGCAAGATTGCTTGAGCCCAGAAGTTTGAGATGAGCCTGGGCAACATAGCAAGACTCCATCTCTACTTGAAAAGAAACAACAACAACAACAAAAAGAAACTGGCACATACTAGTTATTCCATAAATATTTGTTAAATACATTAATTCTCAAGTTGATTTTTATAATTTACATTTTAACAGAAAGACAGTCCATCTCAGAGATATTTTTATTCATTAAGGATAGTTGTATATAGTAATTTATTATTATTTTAAAACATTCTCTAAGGCTACTTCCCCTTATAGAGATATGTTTTCTCAATATAGAGATATGTTTTCTAGTGATGTGTGTTACATTTTCAAATAACTCTTAATTTTATTTAGAAATTCCACATTTTTCTGGGTTTTATTTATTAAATTCTACTTTCATCTCTACTATTAATTTATAACTATGGCAATTTTGCAGTTTTCTGTCTTCTTCTCTTTCTGAGTTGAATAATCATTTACTTTATTTCACCTTTTCTATTCAGTCGTATTATCCATGTTCCTCTGATAGCCATGTAGGTTCCAAATCCTCACATTTTTCAGCTTTCTTAAATTTTTTTTTTTTTTTGCTATTCTGATACACATAAGTGTTATATCATTTTTATTTCATTTTTATCATATTCTTAATGATTTTGATTATCTTTTTCTATCCTTTTGGGTTTCTCTCTTAGATAAATTATCTGTTTCTTTTGGCCATTTGTTTGTGTTGGAATTACTGTCTCTTAATGCTCTGTAAGAATTCCTTGCAAGTTCTAGAATCCTCTGTTGGTTTTAACTACTACAAATCCCTTTTACCATTGTGTACTCTTTCTATTAACTTTGTCCAGAGTCAGCTTTATCGTGTTGAATAAGAATCTTTAAATTTTTTTTTAACTTTTAAGTTCAAGGGTATAAGTGCAGGTTTGTTACATGGGTAAACTTGTGTTATGGGGGTTTGTTGTACAGATTATTTCATCACCTAGATACTAAGCCTAGTACACATTAGTTGTTTTTCCTGATCCTCTCCCTCCACCACCCTCTGATAGGCCCTAATGTGTGTTGTTCCTCTCCACATGTCCCCATGTGTTCTCATTATTAACTCCCACTTATAAATGAGAACATGCAGTATTTGGTTTTCTCTTCCTGTGTTAGTTTGCTAACGATAATGGCTTCCAGTTCCATCCACATCCCTGCATAGAACATGATCTTACTCTTTTTTGGGGTTGCATAGGTATTCGATGGTGTATATATACCACATTTTCATTATTCAGTCTATCATTGATGGGCATTTAGGTCTTTGCTGTTGTGAATAGTGTTGCAATGAAAATACATGTGCATGTGTCTTTGTAATAGAATGATTTATATTCCTTTGGGTATATACCTAGTAATGAGATTGCTGAGTCAAATGGTATTTCTGTCTTTAGGTCTTTGAGGATGTAATCAAATGCATCAATTATTTGCCTTATGGTTTGTGCTTTTTGTTTGAAAAGTTCTTCCCCCATTCCTCCTCCAGGTCACAAAGACATTTGCCAATATTTTCCTCTTCTAGCGCCATACTTGTACCTTTCACATGTAAGTCTTGGATCCATCTAGAGTTAACTTTTGCATGTAGTTAGGGATCCAGTTTTCTTTTTCTTGTTTCCCAGAAGCATGAAACCTTCCTCCTTTATTTATTTGTGATGCCCGCATCAGCACACATCAAGTCCGTGCTAAAGTGTATCTACATGAGTTTCTCTCTCAACTTGCTCCTCTGTGTCCTTTGGTCTCCCCATGTTTACCGTCCAGTCTTCATCACTGTGGTTTTGTAGTGATTTCATGTCTACTTTGGCAGATTCCCTCCTCTGCACTTTTTTTTAAGGTTGACCTTGTTATTCATGGACATTTTCTTCCCCATATGAGTTTACTGAACTTCTCAAAAAATCCACCTGGAATTTTAACTGGCATTTTATTGAAATTACCAGTTCATTTGAGGATAATGGGCATCTTTATAATACTGAGTTATCACAATCAAGACCATGAAATGCCTCTCCATTTTTTCAGATTATCTTCTATGTTCTTTGTATTAGAGTTATAATTTTTCACCCATTGGAAGTCTTTTCTTAGTTAAGTCATTTCCTAGCCACTTTACAGTTTGGTTGTTACTGTGAATATCTATATTTTCTTCTGGTTAGTTATTGCTAGTGTAGAGAAATGCTGTTGATTTTTGTAAGCTGACCTTCTGTCCCACAGCCTTGCATGCTAGCGTTGGTTCTCATGTTACCCCTGTTGATTCTGTTGGATTTTCTATGTGCATGGTCACACTAATTGCAAATACTGTCAGCTAGAGCTCTTTTCTTGCCATTCTTACACCTGTTACTTCTTTGCATATGGCCTTGGACAGCATCTTGAGTCCCATGACAGTGGACATCCCTGTCATGTTTCTGAGCGTATTCTTAGTATTTTTCTTAGTAATAAACAAGTGTTGACCACTACCATATACTTAACAGAATATCTTGAAATATGCCAGAGGACTAGACCACTACCTGGCTGCTGACAGAGAGTATCATAGATGAATAGGTCCCCAGACATGCCAGTGTCCTCTCTCACCATCCACTTCCACTTCAAAGTTGTCTGGCCCCACCCACCTTCTGTGTCTGGTTCTCCTCTGTGCGTCCCTAAAGATATTTCTTTGAGGTACTAATTTTATTTCCCTTAGTAATATGCCCAGAAGTGGTATTGCTGGATTATATACTTCTATTTTTATTTTTTACTGTTTTGTTATGATGAATTTATTAATTTACTTCTCACCATCAGCATACAGATTTTCCCTTGTATGTATGTTTGTTTTGGGGCGGGGGAAGCTCACCTTTTGCCTACCGCCTTTGCCCTACCACCCTTGTTTCGGTTGTGCTGATGTTGGGGGAGGCCTGAACCAGATCACATGGGGCCCAGCCAGCATCGCCACGACTTTGTGTTTATCCAGAGTACAAAGGAGCCTCAATGAGGGACAAGGGAAGTAGACAATGTGACCCGCAACACTCAATGGGGGCCAGGAGAGGAGCAGGGAGGCTGGTTGGGAGGCCGTTGAAGGAATCCGGTGAGAAGTGATTGATAGAGCGCCAACTAAGATGGTCCTGTTGGAAAATGTGAGAAGCCGAGGTGCTTAGGATTGATTTTCAGGGCAGAGCTGCTGGGATTTGCTGATAGATCCAAAGTATGCTGTGAGAGAGAAAATTCAGTCACTCTAGAGCATTGGCTGGATTTGTCTCGTGGGAGTGAATGGAGAAGGTGCTGACATAAAAGCCCTTGAGATCGAAAGTTACTGATTGATGGGATGTCCCCTAGTTTGATTTCCTGGGGTGTGTGAGTAGCAGGGAGGCCAAGAGCTGGGCCCCACGAGATCATGGGGACTCATCAGGGAAGCAGGCCTACAAAGAACCTGCTCTTTAGACCCCCACCTAAAAGGGCCTCCAAAAACCTTAACTGGCATGACCTGAGTACTTTAACTCCACTTGTAACTTTCAAATATGTTTTGATTTACTTAATGACCACCAAGACAAAACTTTCCATTTCAATAATGTTAGTAGAAACATAAACAGGATGTTTATTTATTTATTTATTTCATATTTTTTCTAAGAATATTATCCAATTTAGTCATTATTTCTGAAGGAGATGAAAATTTTCTAATTTAAAAAATTTGCAACTAATTGGATCACAGTTAAAGGTGTGGGCTTTCTGAGTTCACAAACATGTTCCAAAATTGACAACAGTGATGGTTGCACATTTCATTAAATGTCCTAAAAACTATTGAACTGTACATGTTGTGTGGTGAATTATACGGTATGTGAATTATATCTCAAAAAGCTAGGCATTGTTTTTTTTAAAAAATAAAAATTAAAAAAAGAGAGAGGGAAAAAAAACTTTGCAGATAATCCCAGCACTGGCACAAGACTAATCTCAGTGTTACGGTGTATGCCATTTTAGGTTTTATGGCACACAGTGATGATTTGGAGCCTATGATTTGACCTACAGTACAGCAGGTACTGTTTAGCAATCATTTTACTATTGTCGTAGGTCTCTGCTCTTCGAGCTAAATACCCAGGGTAAATGAGCTCTTTAATCTGAAAAAAGATTTTTAATGTGATGAATGTACATTCTCCAAAGGGTCATAAATTGTCATTCTGGATGTTTGATTTATTTGTTGTTTTGGTACAAAAATTAGAAGAAAATAAATCACTCATAAAATATTAAATGAACTAAAAACTCATTCATCGAGTCAGTGACTGCCTGTCTTGTGAACACAGCCCACTACCCCCATCTGAGCAGCCCCATCCACCTGTCTAGAGAGAGAGATGAATTTTCAAGTGGACTCCCAAAAGCCTGGATGTTTCACTTCTAGTAGACTTGTACTGATAATTCCTTTGAGGAAATTCTTCTTGGCATTCTATGCTGAGAGGATATTAATTCTTTTACATCACAAATATCTCTTGTGTCTTGCTCTGTCCAGGCACTGCTCTAGCCCCTGAGGATATAGTAGTGAACAAGAGATGCTTGTTCCCTGCTTACATTCCTGCAGAGGAGAGAAGACATTGAACCGATTATTTAGAAAGATATGTAATTACTGTGTCACCACACCCCCTTGGAGTCTTCCTAACTAGGCATTACACTCACAAGACTTCCACAGGCTACACTCTAGGCTTTGCTTAGCCTCAGGTTCCTTAGAAGGGGATGCACCAGGGTCCTCATGGTGTTCCACACATCAGCCAAGGACTTGTCTTCACTCCCAACCCCCTCAAGTGACTGCTCAGGTACAAGGAATGAGATCCATATTGGTGGGTAAAGGGTTACTCTTGGCATACAAGCCCCATCCCCCACAGGAGCCGATATGCCCTATAACAGCCTGATGGGCACAGCTTCAAGGGTCCTCACCAGGACGTGCCTAGTTCCTGCTTTAGAGCAGGAAGAATCACGGCCCTAAGGAACTCCCCCAAAAGTTTATGGTTCCTCACAGTCCATGGGCAGCTTACTTATCAGAAGCAATTTTTCTTACAAATAACATTGCTGGCATTCCACCTTTACCAAGTTTCCAGGAACAGGGCCAGTAATTAACTTAGGGTGAGATTTGTTCTTGGAGCAGGGGAAAGGGTTGTGTTCAGCCTTTTCTGACCATTGTTTTTGTCCTAAGTGCTTCAGAAAAGTACAGGGTGGGAAGAGTGTTTATACTGAGCAGCTGATGCCATTGCTGTGCACTCATTCATTATGCAGTAAACATTTAGTAGTTTCAGCATAAATATGGGACTCTGATGTTCTTCTCTTCATTTTGCAGAACAGTCATCATGGCAAACCTTGGCTACTGGATGCTGGTTCTCTTTGTGGCCACATGGAGTGACCTGGGCCTCTGCAAGAAGCGCCCGAAACCTGGAGGATGGAACACTGGGGGCAGCCGATACCCAGGCCAGGGCAGCCCTGGAGGCAACCGCTACCCACCCCAGGGTGGTGGTGGCTGGGGGCAGCCTCATGGTGGTGGCTGGGGGCAACCTCATGGTGGCGGCTGGGGACAGCCCCATGGTGGCGGCTGGGGACAGCCCCATGGTGGTGGCTGGGGTCAAGGAGGTGGTGCCCACAGTCAGTGGAACAAGCCTAGTAAGCCAAAAACCAACATGAAGCACATGGCTGGTGCTGCAGCGGCTGGGGCAGTGGTGGGGGGCCTTGGTGGCTACATGCTGGGAAGTGCCATGAGCAGGCCCCTCATACATTTTGGCAATGACTATGAGGACCGTTACTATCGTGAAAACATGTACCGTTACCCCAACCAAGTATACTACAGGCCCGTGGATCAGTACAGCAACCAGAACAACTTTGTGCACGACTGCGTCAATATCACGATCAAGCAGCACACGGTCACCACCACCACCAAAGGGGAGAACTTCACCGAGACCGACGTTAAGATGATGGAGCGCGTGGTTGAGCAGATGTGTATCACTCAGTACGAGAAGGAATCCCAGGCCTATTACCAGAGAGGATCGAGTATGGTCCTCTTCTCCTCCCCACCTGTGATTCTCCTGATCTCTTTCCTCATCTTCCTGATAGTGGGATGAGGAAGGTCTTCCTGTTTTCACCATCTTTCTAATCTTTTTCCAGGTTGAGGGAGGGGGTATCCACCTGCAGCCCTTTTAGTGGTGGTGTCTCATTCTTGCTTCTTTGTCCCTGATAGCCTAATCAATACCCCTGGCACTGATGGGCACTGGAAAATCTAGAGCAGACCTGAGATGCTATTTAGTCAAACCCCCTTTGATTGAGTTCATCATGGGCCTTTGCTAATACCAGGCCAATAAAAATATAACAGCAAATAACCATTGGTTAATCTGGACTTATTTTTGGACTTAGTGCAACAGGTTGAGGCTAAAACAAATCTCAGAACAGTCTCAAATACCTTTGCCTGAATACCTCTGGCTCCTTCAGCAGCTAGAGCTCAGTATACTAATGCCCTATCTTAGCAGAGATTTCATAGCTAGTTAGAGACATTTTCCATTTTAAGAAAACCTGACAACATTTCTGCCAAGTTTGTTAGGAGGCTGCATGACACTCTTTCAAAAAATTCCTAGAAATTCTTAGCTCTCAGGATGCAGGCTCAGCCCGCTGGAGCATGAGCTCTGTGTCTGCAGAGAAATGGGGCGATGTTTTGCCTTTCACAGTACAGGCTACACAGCAGCTGTTCATCAAGAGTAAATATCGGTACAACACTAAACCTCTGGCTAGAGGACATATTCACAGTGATCATAACTAGCATATATGAAAGGCTTCTGGGACTGAAAAATCTAATGTTTGGGAATGGTGCCCTTGTAGCAACCTCCCATTTTAGATGTTTAAAGAACCTATATATGGCATTCCTTTCTTTAAACTATAGGTAATTAAGGCAGCAGAAAAGTCAGTTACCTTCTAGACACTGAAGGCAAATCTCCTTTGTCCATTTATCTGGAAACCAGAATGATTTTGACATAGAGGAGAGCTGCAGTTGTGAAAGCAGCATCATCATAGAGGATGATGTCATGAAGAAAATGGTCAGTGTGCAAAGAAAAGAACTGCTTGCATTTCTTTATTTCTGTCTCATTGTCAGAAACCAGAATTAGGTCAAGTTCATAGTTTCTGTAATTGGCTTTTGAATCAAAGAATATGGAGACAATCTAAAAAATATCTTAGGTTGGAGATGACAGAAATATGATTGATTTGAAGTGGAAAAAGAAATTCTGTTAACATTAATTAAGGTAAAATTATTCCCTGGGTTGTTTGATATTGTCACCTAGCAGATATGTATTACTCTTCTGCAATGTTACTGGCTTGCACTTTGTGAGTATTCGATGTAAAAATATGTATGTACATAAAATATAGAATAGGACAGACTTAGGAATTTTGTTTAGAGCAGTTAACATCAGAAGTGTCTAATGCATTAACTCTTTTGTAAGGTACTAAATACTTAATATGTGGGAAACCCTTTTGCGTGGTCCTTAGGCTTACAATGTGCACCGAATTGTTTTATATAAGAATCCAAAGTGGACACCATTAACAGGTCTCTGAAACATGCATGTACATTTTCTATATTTGTAACTTTGCATGTTCTTGTTTTGTTGTATAAAAAATTTATAAATGTTTAATATCTGACTGAAATTAAACAGGAGCGAAGATGAGTGCCACCTCCGGTGTCTGCTATTGTATTTCCTGGTGCTCGCCCTGTGCTGGGGACAGTTTTGGGGGTTAATCTGAGCCAGGTGGTGCTTTCAGTCCTCCCTCTTCAAGTGATGGCTGATGGTTCACGCATCTGCCCCGTTCCTGCCCTCATCCTCACTTCCCAGTCACCCACCAGTTCATCTCTGCTGCCTTTGCATTTTCTCCACAAGTATCTAAGTGGACTAAACACTAGGAGAACAGCAAAGGCACTATTGCAGCAAGAGGAACAGTCTGGGAGCTTTTTATCAGTCCTGGTTTAGATACAGATTTTCTTGGCAGGGCGCGGCGGCTCACCCCTGTAATCCCAGCACTTTGAAAGACCAAGGTGGGTGGATCACAAGGTCAGGAGATCGAGACCATCCTGACCAACATGGTGAAACCCCGTCTCTACCAAAATACAAAAAAATTAGCTGGGCGTGGTAGCGCACGCCTGTGGTCCTGTGGTCTCAGCTACTCAGGAGGCTGAGGCAAGGGAATCACTTGGACCCTAGAGGTGGAGGTTGCAGTGAGCCAAGATTGCGCCATTGCACTCCAGCCTGGGTGACAGAGCAAGACTGTCTCAAAAAAAAAAAAAAAAAAGAAAAGAAAAAAAGAAATAGATTTTCTTGATTAAGATGAAAATTAAGCTCTAAAATACTGTTGACTCTTGAACAACACAGGCATTAGAGGCACTGACTCCCTGCACAGACAAAAATCTGCATCGAATTTTTTTTTTTTTTGAGATGGGAGTCTTGCTCTGTCAACCAGGTTGGAGTACAGTGGCACAATCTCGGCTCAATACAACCTCCACCTCCTAGGTTCAAGTGATTCTCCTCCCTCAGCCTTGCAAGTAGCTGAGACTACAAGCACCTGCCACCATGCCTGGCTAATTTTTGTATTGTTAGTAGAGACAAGGTTTCACCATGTTGCCAGGCTGGTCTTGAACTCGGCCTGAGGTAATCCATTCGCCTCAGCCTCCTGAAGTGCTAGGATTACAGGCGTAAGCCACTACGCCCAGCCTGTGTAGAACTTTTAAGTCTCCCAAAACTTCATTGCTAATAGACTAATTGCCTGCCGTTGGCCAGAAGGCTTACCAATAACATAAACAGTTAACACGTATTTTCTATGTCATATATATTATATACTGTATTCTTACAATAAAGTAAGCTAGAGAAACTTATTAAAATCATAAGGAATGAAAAGTGCATTTACTATTCACTGACTGGAAGTGGACCATCATAAAAGTTTTCATCCTCATCATCTTCACATTGAGGAAGGCTGAGGAGGAAGGGGGGGGTTAGTCTTGCTGTCTGGTAGGTGGCAGAGACAGAAGAAAATCTGTGTCTCGACTCAATTCCCACCCGTGGTGTTCAAAGGTCACCTGTACTTGCTTTATACCCCCCAGTTCAGTCCCTAAAATAGTCTCAGGTCCTATGAGCCCTAGTGACACACTCTCCTCAGATTCAACACCTTTGGCCTGAAAGGCAACTTTGATTTGTCATCTTTCAACTCATTCTCTCCATGTTTCAATTAACCAGCGCTATGATGCTCTTGGTTATCCTTGGCAGTTTTCTTCTGCAATTAATTTGCGAAAAGTAGGGGGTAATCAGAAGTGACACTGGTTGAAATCACAATGCCAGTATCTTAGCAAACACCTGTGTTGTAAATGAGGGAGTGCCCCTGGTGGGGTCTTCAAGGCTCACTCCAGCCTGGCTAGGGAAACTCTACAGGGAAAGGCACTTGAAATTACAGAATTTATTGTACTCACAGGTCCTAGAGAGGGAGGCATGCCATGCCAAGCAGGGAGCCAGATTGGTGGAGCTCCCAGGGAGTGGATGCAACTTAGCATGTACAAGAGAGAGAGACAACCCCTGGGTAAGTGCCTTTACTGGGAGCCAGGGTGGAGGACACAAGTGCAAGGTGTAGGTTGTGTTTGAATGTCACTAGGTCACAGGGGAGGACAAGAAGTGGAACTTGTGGCAGGGACCAGCCTTATTACACTGGCACCTGGTTACCTGGGCAGGGTGCCCACTGCCTGTTTGTAGAATGTCGAGGCATCAGGAAAATATTAAGTTTTTTAAAGTTTACAACACAATGCCAATCTCCTGCAGTGATCAGAGGATCAGCTTTGTATTAAAGATGGAAATATACCAATCAGCTCCTTGAAACCTCATCACCCACAAAACTACTAAAGCAGAACAACAAATACAAATTCTCAGCCAGGCACAGTTGCTCATGCCTGTAATCCCAGCACTTTGGGAGGCCAAGGAAGGCAGATCATTTGAGGTCAGGAGTTCAAGACCGGCCTGGGCAACATGGTGAAACCCTCACCTCTACTAAAAACATAAAAAATTAGCTGGACGTGGTAGTACACAGTAGTCTCAGCTACTTGGGAAGCTGAGGCATGAGAATTGGTTGATTCACTAGCCTGGGCAACATAGTGAGACCTCATCACTATATAAAAAAAAGTATTGGCCGGGCATGGTGGCTCACGCCTGTAATCCCAGTACTTTGGGAGGCCAAGGTGGATGAATCACCTGAGCTCAAGAGTTCAAGACCAGCCTGACCAACATAATAAAATCCCTATCTCTACTAAAAAAACAAAAACTTAGCTTGGCATGATGGCAGGCACCTGTAATCCCAGCTACTCTGGAGGCTGAGTCAGGAGAATCACCTGAACCTGGGAGGCAGAGGTTGCAGTGAGCCAAGATCGTGCCATTGCACTCCAGCCTGCGCAACAAGAGCAAAACTCCGTCTCAAAAACATAAAATAAAATAAACTTTTTAATAATAAAAAGATAACTTCATATAATAATTTCTCAAAAATAGTCCACTGAGGAGACTTAAAGTGTTTGGACCAGAGTGAATAATATCCACCTGTATCTTTCCCAGGCCTCATGTTTTCTTTTTGTTATTTCAAACTCACGTGAGTTACGCCAAAGTAATTTTCACTAAAAAAGAAAAGAAAAAAATTTTTAAATGACCAGCATAAACGTAACTGAAAGAGTTCTTCAGAGAACAGCCAGGCACTGCCTTTGTTTTTCCTCCTCCTCATCTGGGGCTAAGACCACAGAAGTGTCCCCTGTCTTTGGAGGGAAGTCTAGGTCTGTACAGCTTCCCACTCTAAGGGGAGCCTTAATCCCGGTCAGAACCTGAGCTTCTCCAGGCTCAAGGCCTGACCTTGCCAACTGATCTAAGCATTCTGTGCTTCATTTTCACCCAAGAAAGGTGGCTTTTTCCCAGCTGGGTAACTCCTCCCCTAGGACTCAGCTCATCCTGAACTAATAGCCACATATGTCCATCCCTTGTTCCATCCTTTGAGTCCCACCCATATTCTTCAGGAAAGCTGCAGCTGGTCCACATGCCTCACCTGTGCTTCTGTAGAACTGCCCCTCCCTTCTCTGCCACAGCAGGGCTCCTGGAACCTGAACGTGCACTTGAATCTGCAAGTCCTGACTGTAGGTCTGTTTCTAACATGCTGCTGGGTGACGCTGTGCCGGTCCTGTGGTCCTCATTGTAACAAGGCTCTGGAGGTTCCCACACTGGAGTCTGCATCAGAAACCTCTGGAGGGCTTGTTACACACAGATGGCTAAGCCCTATCCCCAGAGTTTCTGATTCCCCAGTACCAGGGTGGGGCCCGAGAATTTGCTTTTCTAACAAATTCCCAGGTGATACTGATGCTGCTGGTGTGGAGGAAGATGCAAAAGAAGCAGAAGCCGCCCGACCCTGAAATACTCACAAGCTGCCATGGAGACCAGACACCTCTGGGTGAACAAGAGTGTGGGGATCCCGCCTGGGAGGAGGAGCGAGCTGGGGGCTCTAGAGGTGAATGCCAGTGGAGGTGTGAGGAGGTGATTAACTCCTGCTGTCCGAAAATAGTGAAGCACAGCTGAGGCCTGAAGCCCACCCTTAGTGAGAGATTTAGCTAAACTTGGAAATGGTACCCAGCCACTTGAGAACAGCACTTCTCAGACTCAGATGTACACGTGAACCACCTGAGGGGCTTATTAAAATGTGGGTTCTGAGACCATAGCTCTGAGGTGGGCTCGGAGATTCTGCAGTTCTAGAAGCTTCCAGGTGACGCAATACTGCTGGTCCAAGGACTGCTGTCTGAGAAACAAGGACCTAGAGGTCCAGGTCATCTTGGAGAGCTCTTCTAACTCTGGCCAAGAGCTTCAGGAAGCAGTGGGGCTCAGGCATCGGGCAAGAGAGTCCTCACTTTCCTTGTTTGAACTCTAAGGGCTGCCTCTCACACACGATTCCCTTGTCTGGGCCCAGACAACAGAATCAGTGCAGGGGCTTGTAGCTTATCTCAGAACTAAAGAGAGTTGATTGCCCCTGGGGAGGGAGGGCTCTCTGAGGAAATCTCAAAATCCCTGCTGCAAATTTTTCACCCTCAGAATCCCCAGTTTCCCTGAACCTTAACAGACTTGCTTGTTCTGTAGAAATTGCCTACAATTTCCAAGATAAGAGGGCTGGAAGGGTGGCCTTTTCGCCTATGTGGCTTCTCTTTTCTTTCTTTATTTTCTTTTTTTTTTTTTTTTTTTGAGATATAATCTCGCTTTATTGCCCAGGCTGGTCTCAAACTCCTGGGCTCAAGTGATCCTTCCGCCTGAGCTTCCCGAGTGGCTGAGATAACAGGCACATGCCACTGTGTTTGGCCCTATGTGGCTTCTCCAAGATGAATATGGGCCTTGTGGGGCTCCAGGTGGCACATGTAAGGTGTGTATAGTAGTTTTGTGTTCAGACTTAAATGAGGCTCAAAATTATGCTGGGGGATTCTCAGGGACAGCCCCTCTAAAATCAAAGACCCGTGGGGCAAAGGCCCTGCACCCTTCCCTGGTGAGCTGTGGCTGACGCCTACAGCTGCTGCTGCTGCTAGGTCTAGCATCTCCTGATGCTTTGACAGGCCAGCTGGGGAAAGGTGTTGGCCTCTGAGGCCTGTCACTGTCCTATGCAACCCCCCGCAGTGCCGCTCCCTGTGCCTGAGACACTGGCTCCTGCACTCAGGCCTCAGATCCAGGACTGGGGCCACTGCCCGCATGTGTGCTCTAAAGGCTCCTCCTCCACGCCTTCACTCAGAGCCCACCATCCCCCTCTTCTTAAACCACACTTCAGGTGCCCAGGGTGTTGGAATTCCCTGCCTCAGGGCCCCTGTGGTCCTCACGTGTGTCTGTCCTCTCACAAGTGGACCACACCACCAGTATACACAGCTCAATATCCAAGAGGCAGCCAAGGCATCACTGTTTGGGGCTGGCGGCTAAGAAGAAAGCTTGGGCGTGTAGGCTGGGAGTCCACATCCATGAACTCGAGGCGCCCAGGAGGCACAGGATGAATTCGGGTGGGAAGAGAAGGAGGTGGGCCAGGGGACAGAGGCCTCCCTCTGGAGTCTTCCTCTAGGCCCTGCAAATGTTAGAGACAGTTCTGACCCAAAGCTTCCACGGGAATGGAGCGAAGGATCTGGCAATAAAGTCCTTAGTTTTTGCAAATGTCTGCAAGTCATAAAAGTGCTTTTAAGTTCTCCACAAGGTCAGGAGTGGTCATGTTAGATTCTTACACCTCTCCCAAGATCCCTCCACACCTAGACACTGGGAGACTCCCAGTCAATTCACCACCCTGGGTGGCTGCTCCTCACCTTCTTCCCAGGGCCCCACATCCAATTAGTCCAAATACACCAATGATTTCAAGCACCTTTCTGATGAACCTCTAGAAAGTGGCCAGTGCCGCAGAAATTTCTTGTAGTGTGGGCTCACATTTCTCGGATCCTCCCAGTCAGAGGACAACAGTCTTCTTGCTTCCACCAGGGAATTTGTGAACACTTGCTTCTAAGATCTGACCCCTCGGAGCCGCTGTGGTCCATCAATCAATTCAAAAATTAGAGTGGTCTGGGGTTGTGTGGGTGAGGTGGCTGCTTGGGAGGCTGAGGTAGGAGGCTGGCTTAAGCCCAGGAGTTCAAGGCCGGAGCAAGCTGTGATTGCACCACTGCACTCCAGCCTGTGCAACAGAACAGGACACCATCTTTATAAAAACAAACCTTCAAACATAGTGAACTACAATTAAATTTATGTAATCACGGTACTACATAGCAACTAAGTGCTACCCAGCAACTGTGTAGAATGCTACATAGCAACTAAAAGCCATGCTTTAAAAGAGTTGTGCATTACATGAAGAAGTGTGCATAATATGATTTTAATTGAAAATCAGGTTGGCAGTATAATCATTTTTTATAAAACAAAAAGAAAAAACACTGTACAAATACACAGGAAACAAAATACCAGAAATCGATAGGCCTTAATGTTAACCATGGTTATTGCTGGGTGGTGGATAGCAGGTGATTTTTTATTTCCTTCTGTATCCTTTTTATATTTTCTAAAAAAATTACAGTGTATCAAATTGACTGGACCAATGGGTGCCCCAATTCAACATTAGTCTGAGTCTGTCTACGAAGATGTTTCTGGATAAGAATAACATTTAAATCAGTAAACTGAGTTATGAAAATTGTTCTCACCCATGTGGGTGGGCACTGCCAACCTGCTGAGGGCCTGAATAGAGCAAAAAGGCAGGGGAAGGCAGACTTCACCACCTTCTGCCTCTTGCCTGCTTCAGCTCATGCATCTGTCTCCTCCCGCCCTCGGACCAGGATTTACTCCACCACGCCCCTGGTTCTCAGGTCTTTGGACATAGGCTGGAAACAACCCCCTCACCTCCAGCTTTCCTGAGTCTCCAGCACGAAGAGAGCAGAGGTCATGGTACTTCGCAGCCTCCGTAATTGCATGAGTGAGTTATTCCTGTATATTTGTCCTTCCAGTTCTGTTTCGCCAAGAAGCCTGGCTGATACATACATAACCAAATATTGCTTTTATAATGAGAAAAAGATCAGTAACTATTATTTTTAATTTCTCCCATGGTTTGCCCAAAACTGGCCAATCTGCCTTCAGGGGGGCTCTCTGTAGCATTTTCTCAGATGTAAGTACAACTTTTGAGAGTGTAATGTGCCAGGCTCCTTGCCCAACATTTGGCACATATAGCCTTTTCTGGTCTTCACAGTGATCTCCATTTTAGGAAGCTGACATCCAGAAACATTCATTCTGTCACTTACCCAGGGTACACAGTGCGCTCCCCAAAACTACATCATGGAAACACATGACCATTGATTTGTGATGGTATTTAAGAGTTTGGCATAGAGGTCCTGAGCCTGGAGTGCTATGTGCACAACTCATATAACCTATGTGAATCCTGGACTTGTGCAGGGCACCAGCTTCAAGACACTCCAAGTAGTACCTGGTGGAATTGTCAGCAATCCTAGAAGCAAGCTCAGCCTGCAATGCTGCCTACCCCAGACAGATAATGCCCCCTCCAATTGAGCCATAATCCCACAGAGCCCTAGAAAATGGGTCACCTCTTGCAGGAAGCCACCAGGGTGCTTGCATGGCTGGGAGCTCTTTTTTTTTCTAACTGTCCCAGACAATCTGCCACTTTCTTCCCAGTTTCTCCTAAGGAAAAAAAAAAAAAAAAAAGTCATTATCTAAATTTTTATGGTGGGCAGAGTTATCAGTTTTCAGTAAGCCCATCCCTGAGCTCCCTTACTTGATCCATCCTCTTCAGGAAACCTTCCAGGACCCCATCTTCATCGCCTTCCTTGCTGGTTGCACCATCTGGATCAGTTTTCTAGGGCTGCCATAACCAAGTACCACAGATTGGGTGGCATACACAACAGAATTCTACTTCTTCACGGTTCTGGAGGCTGAAAGTCCAACGGCAAGGTGTCAGCAGGTGTGCTTTCCTCTGAGGCCTCTCTCCTGAGCACGTAGATGGCTCCTGCCTCTCTGTGTCTTCTCATGGTCTTCCCTTTGGGTGTGTCTGTGCCCTAAGCCCCTCTTCTTACAAGGACACCAGTCATATTAGATTAGGGCCCACCCCAATGACCTCACTTAGTGTAATTACCTCTTTAAAGACCCTATCTCCAAATATAGTCATGAGGGATTAGGGCTTCAACATATGCATTGGGGGGTTGGGGGGAGACACAATGCAGCCTATGACATCATCTTTCTAGAAGTGTCAAAAGAGTATGTCTGTGTCACTCTCAACACAGTTCAAAGGCACTCCCAGGACTGTAGAGGCCTTCTGGGGACGCCACATTCACACACTTCCCATGCTTCTCACAACGAAGATACCATCATCTGAGTCACTGTGTTCCCTTGCACAGACTGGGTCAGGACCCACCACTCACCTTAGGATCGCCAAGGGTGCCTACCTCATAGTGCCCATGGCAGAGCAAATCGTAATGTTTCCATTCTGGATACAGCTCCTAAAATCCAGCCACCACACCCCCAAGTCTGGCACAAACTGAAGCGTTTCATGATCAACCAACTTTGTTTAGTTTGGCTCAGACCTAGGAAGATCCAAAACTTCATGCCAGATCATGTTGCTCCCACACACAAATACATTGCAAACACACCTGGCTTGGAGTTATGCTGATTGGAGTTAATTAACATAAAGCAGGGAGTGTTGACGGTAATTCAGTGGGTGCTACAGAAAGGCTGGCAAGGTCCCCTTCCTGCATGTTAACCAATTCCAAATACTGGGTGTGCCCACCTCCCTGCATATAGCAGCTACCCACACATGGAATGTGCCCACTCAGGTTTCTTCATGGCCAAGGCTCACCTTCCCAAGTCCCCATGTCCAGTATCGGGGAAGCACAGCAGAAAGGATCAGAGAGGATCAGAGGATCTCAAAGACCCAGGTCCTTCCATCTGTGTGCCAGCTGGCCTTGCCCACTGCCCAGACTCACAGACTGGAGAACCCAATGAGAAGCCTGTAATTTTGATTTTCTTCTTTTCCCTGAATGACCCTGAATCTCCTTTTACCCCAACCCCGGAGGAGGCCTTTTCTTACCAGCCAACACAAAGACCCCTTTCTCTACACTGCCTTTCAGTGGAGGACTGACAAGAGGATTGCTATTTCTGTCACACAGATAGCAAGCATTTATTGTGGACCAAACTCATCCCAAAGAGGGTTTCCAGTCTCCAATTAGGGTCGTCCAGCATGGCTGTTTCTTGAAGAAACAGATCTAGACCTTTGATGAACAAAAAAAAAAAAGAATGAATGAATGATTCCATTTGCAATCAAGCCCAGATTTCCCACATAAAGTCTGTCAAAGACCATTCTTAGCTTGAGAATTTTAAGAGTAAGATTTTTCTCTGCCCCCATGAAAGAGGTCCATTGTGGTTCTGCTACACATTTGATTTCTTTCTTTCTTCCTTTTTTTTTTTTTTTTTTTAGATTGGGTCTTACTCTGTCACTCTGGCCAGAGTGCAGTGGCACAATCAGTGCTCACCCCAGCTCAAGTGATCCTACCGCGTCTTCTGAGTAGCTGGGACCACAACACATGTCACCATGCCAGGCTATTTTTTTTTTTTATTTTTTGTAGAGATGGGGTCTCACCATGTTTCCCAGGTCTCAAACTCCTGGGCTCAAGCTGTCCTCCCACCTTGGCCTCCCAAAGTGCTGGGATTATAGGCATAAGCCACCACGCCCGGCCCACATTGGATTTTAACCAGCCACATTTGAGCTGCCACATTCCTCTAGGCTGCCAGGAGATGGAGACGAACCCAACAAATAAACCAGGATGGGCTGTTTGGCTCTGTCCAGCCAAGTTATGGAAAATGCCAGCAAAAAAAACCACCATCTTGCTCCTGACATAATCACCCTGAAGAGTAAGTAATTAGACAACAAAAACATTGTTTAATTAGGCTTTTCCCAGTTCATAAAAGTAAAACTGCAATATAAAATGGCAGAGCATTTGTGACCTCCAAGGTAAGGGGCAACCTTCATTATAAAACCACACAACTAGACAATATTATTCGGTAATAAAAAGGAATAAAGAACCGTTACACAGATGAACCTTGAAAACATGATGCTGACTGAAAGAAGCCAGTCACAGAAGACTACATTTGATACGGTTTCATTTATAGAAAATATCCAGAAAGGGCAAATCTGTAGAAGCAAACTGGGGATTAGTGACTGCCAGGGGTTGGAGGGAGGTGGAGGATGGGAATTGACTATTAATGGGTCCGGGGTTTCTGTCTGGTGTGATAAAATGTGCTGGAATTAAATGGTAGCAATCAATGGATAACTCTCTGACTGTACCAAATATCCCCGAGTGTACACCTTGAAATGGTGAATCTCATGTTACAGGAATTACCCAATGATGCTATTTTTTTAAATTTTTATTTGTTTATTTATTTATTTATTTTGAGACAGAGTCTCTCTCAGTTGCCCAGGCTGGAATGCAGTGGCACGATCTCGGCTCACTGCAACCTCCACCTCCCAAGTTCAAGTGATTCTCCTGTCTAAGCCTCTTGAGTAGCTGGAATTACAGGCATGCACCACCACGCCTGGCTAATATTTGTATTTTTAGCAGAGATGAGGTTTCACCATCTTGGTCAGGCTGCTCTTGAACTCCTGACCTCAGGTGATCCACCCACCTTGGCCTCCCAAAGTGCTGGAATTACAGGCGTGAGCCACCCCACCCGGCTGATAATGCTATTTTTTTTTTATGGCAACACTTTTATTTTTTCTTATACAATTACTTGTTCCTAGGGCCTAATGTTCTCACATAACAGTAGAAACCCAAAATTTGTTGTCATCTCTTTAAAGAATCAAGAACTGTGTACAAAAAAAACCTTACAAAAATTTAAAGGATGAATACATTTACAGGTGTAAATGCAAACCACACTGCCAACTCAAGGCAAGTAACAGCCCATGGTGTTCTGGCAGGAAAACATCAGCTAAAAAAGGAAACTGGGTCTTATGGCATGGACTTTCCCACCCTAACAGACCAGTAGGACAGAAACAACTGGTTCAGGAGCCCTTGCCAGCCTCTAGAGAACTCCCAGAACACTCAGTCCTGACACATGAATACCCAGCACAGATCGGAGACTGCTAGCCATGCAGACTCACCAAGCCACAGACTTGACTGCCACAAGCACGTTCTCACCTCAGCCACAAAGTGACCAAACCACATGTACTAAGGGTCGAAATCAAAGATACGTACAGAGTACTAAACAAATACCAAGGGGAACAGTTAGCTTCAATACAAGGTCAAAATCAACAAGTTCTACAGTCTAGTGCTGATATCAGATACAAGCTTCAAGGATAATTTATTTTTGAAGGCTTATTTCAGTTTTGAGAGGCTAGCATGAGGTGTATGCCTTTTACAGGGGCAAATTTATACTTCTGAATTAACCCATATGCATCTGCTCACAGTCCATTTAGAAGCATTTGCAGTGGACAATGGAGGGGCCTGACTTCTTGTATTCCTGCTTGCTAATCCACATCTGCTGGAAGGTGGACAGTGAGGCCAGGATGGAGCTGCCCACCCACACCGAGTACCTGCGTTCTTGGGGAACGATGACCTTGATCTTCATGGTGCTGGGCGCCAGGCAGTGATCTCCTTCTGCATCCTGTCAGTGATGCCTGGGTACATGGTGGTGCACTTCTCTCCAAGAACTAGCCTCATCATTCAGACTCATCACAAATCCATACCTTAGAGTCCCTTGAACCACCCCTAAGGTGCTGACATTCCTTTGCTTATGTCGTTCCCTCTACCTAGAATGTCTTTCCTGCTCCCTATCTCCAGCTGGCAAACTCCTATGAATACATCAAGACCCAACTGAAGCCAGGCGTGATGGCTTATGGCTGTAATCCCAGCACTCTGGGAGGCAGAGGCTGGTGGATCACCTGAGGTTGGGAATTCAAGACCAACCTGGCCAACATGGTGAAACCCTATCTCAGCTAAAAATACAGGCATTAGCCAGGTGTGGTGGCACATGCCTGTAATCTCTGCTACTCGAGATGCTGAGACAGGAGAATTGTTGAACCCAGGAGGCAGAGGTTGCAGTAAGCCTAGATTGAGCCACTGCACTCCAGCCTGGGTGACAGAGAAAGACTCCATCTCAAAAAAAAAAAAAAAAAAAAAGACCCAACTGAAATCTGAAATGTCAGTCTGATGAAGCCTATGAATCCTGCTCAGTATAATGTTTTAAATGCATAAAATGAGATACATGGGTTATAAAAGAAACTGATTAAACTAAAATGCAGTTATCAAAATATGTTAATATTCATTACATTTAAATATCTAAAACCTCACTAAATAAGATCTACTGGTGAGCCTAATAACAAATATAATTTAACAGTGATATGTGTACAGGATATTTTGAGATCTGTTACACTTGGAAGTAGGTTGACAAGCTTGTCCTGGCTTGTACCATACTTTCCCAGTATAGCGCTGTAAATCCTGTGTCCTGGAAACTCCCTCCATCCCTGGCAAACTGACACTTGAAAACCCTGTGTCCCGAAGAATCCCTCAGTCCCTGGTGAACTGGGACAGTTGGTCACCCTACCTGTAATACGGCATGAAAGCATCTGTGATTGTTAGTGGTGTTATATAGTCACAGGTACGGCCAATGCTACTGTGGGTTGCTACCGATATTCTTCATGGGGGAAAAGCTCTATTTCAGGTAGAGGTGAGTGAAAGTAGAGATGCGACTGGTTTTTCCCATCCAAGTTCATGTGTTTTCCAGTTTCTATGCATGGACAGCCCCCTTCCAGGTAAGAACCCCTGCAACTGGTAGGACAGAGTTAAGTCTACTATCCTCTAATATTTATAGTTTGTTCTTAGCTCTACAATAACTTACCAAATCGTTGTAATTGTTTGTTTGAACAACACAACAAAAATTCTCCATTAAGCACCTTTCTTACAGGGTTGCAAGAGAATTTTAAAAATGTCTACAGGAGAGCTGGCATGAAGCAGGTCATTGTGATACAACTAGAGCCCTCTTGCATGGTTGAATCTAAATTGGTTGAAAATTTTTGAAAAAATGTTTGGTAGGTTCTACTAAAGCTGAACACTCCCCTATCCTATGACTCAGCTTTTGACTCCTGAGTATTTCCCCAACAGAAGTGAGAGCTTATGGTCATCAAGAGATATACATAAGAATTTTCCTGGCAACTATGTTCACAATAGCCCCAAACAAAGAATAACCCAAGTGTCCATGAAGAGAAGAACAGATCAAGAAGTTGTGATCTATTTAAATAACCATATATCGTACAATGAGAATTCAAAAATAACATCTCAGCCAGGTTTGGTGGCGCACACCTGTAATCCCAGCTCTTTGGGAGGCTAAGGCTGGAGGATCCCTTGAGACTAGAAGTTCAAAATAGCCTGGGCAGCATGACAAGACTTCACTTCTACCAAATTAAAAAACAAAATAGCCACCATGGTGGTGTGTGCCTGTAGTCACAGCTACTTGGGAGGCTGAGGCAGGAGGATCACTTGAGCTCAGGAATTTGAGGCTGCAGTGAGCCATGATGGTACCACTGCACTCCAGTCTGGACAAGAGAGTGAGACCCTGTCTCTAAAAATTAAAAATTAAAAGCAAATTAAAAACAATAACAACATCTCTAGGAAACAATATTAATAAACCTCATGAGTACAATATTGCACAAAAGAAACCAGCTACAGAACAGTGCACATTGCATGATTCCATTTGTATAAAAGAAAGGTGAAACACCAGCCTAGAAGCTAGGAGTCAAGACAGTGGTTACCACTGAGGAGGGTGGGAATATTCCGCTGGTTATCTAAGTGTATTGAGTTTGTGAAAATCTATGGAATTTTGTACTTATGGCAAGGGCATTATTTTATATTGTTTATTATTAAATAAAAGCATTCAGGGCCAGGCGCAGTGGCTCACACCTGTAATCCCAGCACTTTGGGAGGCCGAGGTGGGCAGATCACCAGGTCAGGAGATCGAGACCATCCTGGCGTCTCTACTAAAAATACAAAAAAAAAAAAATTAGCTGGGCATGGTGGTGCATGCCTGTAGTTTCAGCTACATGGGAGGCTGAGGCAGGAGAATTGCTTGAACCCGGGAGGTGGAGGTTGCAGTGAGCCGAGATTGCGCCACCGCTCTCCAGCCTGGTTACAAAGCGAGTTACAATATAAAAAAAAAAAAAAAAAAAAAGCTTTCAATATGTTGCCTCCCCATTTCCACCTCTTGCCAGATCTCACCTGCATCCACCACCACCAAGAAGTGACCTCTCCTTGCATTTTCCATTTGGGTTGGCTCTGCGGCTTGGCAAACACTTTCCCCTGCTGAATGCATCCCTCTCTCCCCAGTGCTTTGATCCTCCTCCTGGCCAAGGGCGACGACAGCCTCTGGCACGAACCTCTTCAGTTACCTTCACAACCATCAATGCTTCATTAATATTTCTGGCAGGCCAGTAATTAATATGTTAGCACATGCCTGTGTATTCAAAGCAGCTTTTACTCCTGAGCTTACTATCCTTTATACTACTTCAGGGAAAGATTTATATTGAATTCTGCAGTTTCAACTGTGCCAAGCAGCAACTGATAAGCTTTCATCTGCAGCAGCCATAACAATGACAGGAGCAGTGGACATGATACCCCCTGCACAGATGAGAAAACAGATACTCAGTGCAAACTTATGCCACCCCAAAGATGCCCAGCAAATGTATTATTTATTGTCTGAGGCGGAAGTCACCTTCCATGAGAGTGCAGGCCGAAGCTCTCCTGTAACTGGTGATGACCAAAGCCCCACAAAGTCGGGTGGCAGGCTGGGGATTAGAACCCATGTCTTTGACTCATGTCCATTGATTCATGTCCGTCCACTCTCTGTGCAGCACCCTGCCCCCTCCCCCGAGAATGAGCACCACCCTGGGAAAACCAGGTTTCCCCACTCTGACACAATAAGAACTAGACCCTTATCTGTTCCAGGTAGCCTCATCCTGGGGAAGGCCTTTCTCCATTTGGACATTTTCCTGTGTATTTAGAGAGGAATGACCAACTGCAGACCAATTTACCAGGTTAATTATGCTTTTAAAAACATCACAGGCCGGGCACGGTGGCTCACCCCTGTAATCCCAGCAATTTGGGAGGCCGAGGTGGGCAGATCACAAGGTCAGAAGTTCAAGACCAGCCTGGCCAATGTGGTGAAACCCCGTTTCTACCAAAAATACAAAAATTAGCCAGGCATTGTGGCACACGCCTGTAATCCCAGCTAGTCAGGAGACTGAGTCAGGAGAATCACTTGAACCTGGGTGGCGGAGGTTGCAGTGAACCAAGATGTGCCACTGACTCCAGCCTGGGCAACAGAGCGAGAATCCGTCTCAAAAACAAAACAAACAAAACAAACAAAAAATCACAGACAAGGAGCAAAGTGACAGGGAGGCTACATGAGGGACTCAGTGGCGGCTGAGTCTGGCATTCTCTGCCCTTCTTCGGATCTGTAGGTGGGAGTTTCTGCCCTTTCCTGGGCCTCTCCTTTCTGGACAACTTGAGAGACAGGCCACCTTAAAACACAGCCCTCATCCTGTACCCACCCTAAGCCTTCGTTGGCTCCCTGTCTTCCATCTTCTCACCTACAAACATCCTGCTCCACATACACTAGGCGATTCCTGCATGAGAGGAAGAACTGCTTCAGTGGTCCGGGCTGAGCCAGAAGGACCACTGCTCTTCCTCACATCCCACCCTTCCTCACCTCCCTCCCATCCTCCCCGTACTCCATCCCACTCCCTGCCCTGAGTCAATTCTTCACAGCCAGGTTCCAAACACTAGTTGCACTCTGACCAGGAAGGGCAGAGAACCACAGAGGAAATAACCCTTGGATTAGCATGGCATTTGCTTTTCCAAGCTGTGATCATCCTCTGGGCTCATGTTCTGCTTCTAAACAACTCTATACCACAGAATTTCCACTGCCACAGTGACAGGTCTTCACCATGCTGCCCTTGATCGAAAAAACAGCAGCAAAAACTGTAAAACTGTCTCCCTTATCCCTGCGAAATTTCCTCTTCCTGCTTTTGTATATTCCAACCAACTGCAATTTGGACCATTGAGCCTACCCTCTGGTATGGGTCACCAATCCACAAAGGATAAAAGGCATCTAGACGCATCGAGATTCCAGGCACTGCGCCAGGTGCCAGGAAAACACATGTGCATGAAACACAGTCCTTCAACTTCTGTGAGCGCAGCAGAACGTGTGAATGGGATTCTCCGATGACTACAGTAATAGGCTCTGCGCCAAGCGGCAAGGGAACTACTTGGAGATCCTGGCTGGGTTTGGGAGGAGAAGAGTGTGCCCACCATAAAGGAGGGTGACATTTAAGATTTTCAAAAAGCCATAGTCCAAATTCTAAGACCATGAAAACTGAAAAACAGGCATATTCTACTACCCAGCAAATCTATTCCTAAAAGTATATATCCAACAGAAATATGGGCTCCAAGAAGAACATGCAAGAATATTCAAGACAATGCTATTCATAAGATCCCAAACCAGAAACTACCCAGATGTCCTCAACAGGGAAATGGATAAGTAGGTTGTGGAATATTCTCACAACGGAATGAATGATCTGTAACTACACACAATGTGGTGAACCTCAAATGACAGACACAGATTATATTCTGTATTATGCTATGTATATGAAATACAAAACCAGGCAAAACTAATCTCTGCCATAGGACTCAGGAGAGTGGTCAGTACAGGGGAGGGAATACCGGTGTGAAGAGGCCGTGAAGAGCTTGGAAGGTGCTGTCATGCTCAGTTTCCTAATATAGATGCAGGTTACAAGGGTGTGTTTGATTTGTAAAAATACATAATGCTGGACATTGTGAAAATGTGTACCTTCTGTGTGAATCTCAGACTTGAATAAAAAGAAAAAATTAAGTTTGTCTATTGTCTTCGTCCATTCAGGTTGCTATAATAAAATATCATAAACTGGGTGGTTTATAAACACCACTCATTTATTTCTCACAGTTCTGGGGGCTGGCAAGTCCAAGATCAAGGCACCAGCAGATTGGGTGTCTGGTGAGGACCCACTTTGTGGTTCATAGATGGCCATCGTCCACTGTGTCCTCACATGGCAGAAAAGACGAGGGAGCTCTGTGTGGTATATGGGCACTAATCCCAATCATAAAGTCTTCACCCTTAGGACCTAATCACCTCCCAAAAATCCACCTCCTAGTACCATTACATTGGGGGGTGAGGATTTCAACATGTGAGTTGTTGGGGGGGACACAAACATTCAGGCCATAGCAGCTGTTTAGCTACACAGCTAAATAGTCAGTATTAGTTTCCAAATCATATATCAGCTATTTCTCTACCATTAGGCCATGAGCTCCTTTAGCAATGGAACCTGGCTTACCCATCTTGTGTTCTTCCTTTCTTGGCACAAATATGGTGGGTAATCTTCCCAAACAGTAACCTCCCTGGTATAGTTCATTTGGCCTAGTAAGTTGTGTCCAAACAATCACTGTATTCACTTATAAATGCTCTCAAACTGGTCCAAGGTCTAATCAAAGCTGGAAATTGATCAAAAATGACCCATTCATGCATTCTAGAATTCAGCCTTTCCCAGTTGCTTTTTTAGAAATTGGCACAATTTTCTACTATTTATGCACTCTAGAGAAATATGTCATAGACCCTTATATCATGGAACCAGGTCTGTGGTCTCTCTCTCATTCTCCCCGGTTTCTCAAAGATGATCTACACACAATTCTATTTCCCAGATGATACAATAGAATCCACTTTATATAACATAGTATAATCCACGTGGCCCTGGTCTCTCAGTTCTGTTGAAGAAACGAGTGTTCTCGCACTAATTCCTTGCCTGTTTGTTGATCTTTACAGGCAGGGGAAGGAGATGTGAGGCCGGATTGCGTCGGCTTCACATTCTCCGCATCTGCTCATGGTTTTCTTGCCTTGTTTGCAGCTTCCAGAGCTCCTCCCTGCTTCTCCAGCAACCTCAGTCTTCCACACTCCTCTGTGCCTTTGTAAACAGCCTTTTGTTCACTGGCGAGAAATCTGCAGCCGCGTCAGCTCTAAACCAACCTCCCACCGTTCTCTGGGTACAGTCCTACTCAGAAAGGGACAGGAAGAAGAGGGATGGAGGGGGCTGGAGATTATTGTGTTTGGTGGGGGGCAGGGAGGGAGACAGTACACAGAGTTCAGAATGGGGCAACAAGCCCGCCAAGGCTGCATGGCCAGCCTAGCTGGGTGACCTTGAGCCTATCTGGGCCTGTGACCTCACCGTGCAAAGGAGCCGGACCAGAGAATTCTGAGTCCTTTCCAGCTCTAAACACTCTGACCCAAAGCATCTATATGTCAAACAAGACTTTCCTGATTTTTGTCTCTGGGTACTGAAATTAGGAGTTTTTATTTTTTCATCTCCATTTTGCCAACAGTCTGAACTAAGATTACACTACTGTGTTTGTGTTTTGTGTGTATTCAAAAGCACAAAAAGTCTGTGATTCTAGAAATAAAGTAGAAAAGTTCTTTTTAAAAAAATAAAGTTGGAGGAATGAAACAAATGTTAAAGGTAAAGGCAGAGGAGAAAGAAAGGCCCAACCGGAGACCCCAAATCCATCCAGAGCCTAGAAGCCCGGGTTTCCCACCCACCGGCTGCAGTCTTTGTCAGCTCTCTGGCGCCATCTGCTGGTCTGCACAGGAGCAACCGTTTAATTTGGTTTGCAGAAGTGCTCCGACGCAAATCCACTGTGAACTCTGGACCCCGTCACATTCAGCATAAAAATTGGATTCTGTTTACAGGAAAACCTTGCCCCATGCTTGCCTCCATAATTCACTTGTGACTTTGCCTTGCAATACTAATTGTAACAGGGACACCTGGGCAAGTCCCTTCTGTATAAGGCCCAAAATGGTCACCCAAAACCGGTGAGTCTCTTGCTATGGAAAGCCCAGGAATGCACCTCCAGCCCGGTCCGCGCAGCGCTCCGACACCACGTGGAGGAGCAGGCACTCTGCAGAACCCGCCCTCAGCCCTCACCAGCTGTGCAGGGGACTGGTTGGGTGTCAATGTGTCTCTGCTCCCGGGTTTCCCACAGATCTTTAACTCATTGGCCTTTGGGCTAATTCAGTCCTTCAAGCAGTCCCAGCCCAACATGCTAGGAAGTCTTCTCAGGTGTCTTCCACCCCATACCAGTCCTGTTTTCCCACTACCCAATGAAAGTGTGACCCCTCCCCCAAGCCCTGTTGGTCCCACCCTCAGAACGTGGTGGTCCAGGTGAACGCTCGCCCTCTTTCTGAGCTGAACCTCCCCACGGAAGCTGTCAGCAAAGACTCCTTTGCTGTCTGAGGCTGGCCTTTAGGTGCAGGACACTATGCATGTCCAGCGAGGCTTGTCAAAGCCACATCTGTCGTAGATATTGTTGGGAAAAGCGTTTTCCTTCTAACACGCCTAATTCCAGTTCTAAAAGGCACCTCTCAAGTCTTGCTGAACTTCATCAAGGTCTTCACGTGGTTTCCTTAGTAAAGCGTGATGAGAAGGTCCATCCTTCTCAGGATGAAGGAGGGGCCCAGGAAGCCCTGATTGGTCCTGCCCGGGAGGGAAGGGCTGCCATATTTGGAGACCTGCAGGAATGCCACCTCCCCCAGCAGCTCCTATATAGCTGGGCGGGCCTGGCTCCAAGACGGTGTACTGGGGGGACTGTGCAGCTCGAGGCTCCAGAGGCACCCTCCAGAGACAGTCAAGGTATGTGGGGGGTGGGGGGGCACTTCTGTGGTCAGGCCTGCTCGTTTCTTATCAGAGCTGTACCCCAGACTGAAAATCATGCAACAATTTCTTTACTCCCACTTGATGAGTCTCAAGTTCAGGGGAGACTTTCGAGGATACTCAGTCATCCCTGGGCTTGCCTTTCTATATGTTGGTGCTATAATAAAATGTTACGTTAGGGTTTGCTGGTTGGGATTTTGTTTTGCCTTCAAGCCTCTGCCTATGAAAACTAATTTCTTTCTCAAGAACACTGTGCTTTTATTTTTTTTTAATTTGACTTACCTGTAATGATCTATTATGTCATTATTCTTATTTAATGTTTCTCCTTAAATATGGAATGACATGGAGTATGGCCCACTAGTTAGGAGACTAATGAACGTTTGCTTCATGCTTGGACCTCTTTGGAGAAAGCCAGTCTGAGTTCACTGTGCTTGGGGGTGGGGGGCAGAGAATGGGGTGAGGGGGCCCAAGTGCTCATGCCCACCTTGGGACAGAGACAAGGCAATGTCCACCAGCAAGGAAAGGTCTGTGAGGCCCCTTTGCAGGCCTCTAGAGATGACTGGATGTGTTTCTAGAGATGACTTCATCTGTGTTTTGCCTTTTTTTTTTTTTTTAATATAAGGACCAATATGGCATCCGAGTTGAACATTTTAACAGAGGCACATTAGCCACTTTTATGAGTGCTGCAGGGGGCGGAGGAGGGTGTGTGAGGGGCTAAACAAGCTCCCTCTCAGCCTTCTCCAGCCCTGCAGCCCCTCGGACTCACAGTACGTTTCTGCCCAGGAGACAGCTTAGGGAGGCTCCGCTATGGGAACTCTTTCCGTTTCCCTGATCCACACAGACAGGCCCAGGTGCAGGAATGCCCTGACAGTTGGCCTTGGGAAGTGGATTTCCCCGACAGCTATTGTAGTTTCAGGATCCGGGTGTGACCGGCAACCCTGAAGGGGGGTGGTGAGGGGCTTTTCCATGACATCAGGGGCAGCCTTTCGTATGGCCCAGGGCCACCTCCACCCAGGACTTCCCTGGTGTCCCCCCAGGCCCTCTTGTCCTCCCCTTCATCTCATTTTCTCCAAATTTCCTCAAGGGCCCTGCCCTTTGCCGTTTGCCCAGCCCAGGGGGCATCATGCCCAGTGAGTGAAAAGCACAGTGTGTGAGCACTGTCTTCTCCCGAAGCCCAGGTGGGCAGCAGGGCACGGCTAGTGGACACATGGAGTGCAGCATTAGACAGAGCCCGGTCCAGGCCTGCCACCTCCCCCTGGGCAGCCTTGGGCAAATTACTTAACTTCTCTGAATGCCAGGACAACATTTATAACATGGGGATAATAAGGTAGCTACCCCATGTGAGAATTCAGTTAGGCAATCCCAGAGAAGGGCATAAAGAAAGTGTGCAGTAAAAAGCCAGTAGGAGAAGCAGAGGGTCACACTGTCCCCCAGGGCTGAGGTTGGAAAGGATGCCTGTAGCATGCTTGATCCCTGGATATAAGGGAGGGAGGGGTCCCTTCACTATGTTTCCATCCTTCCCTCTCCCCCACCCTCCTTCTCCTCTCTCTCTCATGACTGCAAAGCCCTTTAGGATCAGCAACCAGTGAATTCCTCAGAATGGATGGCAGAATGCACCCAAATAGTGCCAGCTCAGAGCAATAAAGAATAGAAGGGAGGTTCCAAATACAATCTAAAGTCAGGCACAGTGGCTCATGCCTGTAATCCCAGCATTTGGGAGGCTGAGGTGGGGGGATCACTTGAGCCTGGGCAACATAGTGAGACCCCATTTCTACAAAATAGATTTAAAAATCAGCTGGGTGTGGTAGTGTGTGCCTGTAGTCCCAGCTACTCTGGAGGCTGAGGCAGTAGGATTGCTTGAGCCCGCGAGTTCAGGGCTGCAGTGAGCTATGATCATGCCATTGCACTCCAGCCTGGGCAACAGAGTGAGACCCTGTCTCTAATATATCTATATAATATATATATATAAAATATACATATATATAATATATATAAAATATACATATATATAATATATATAATATACATATATATAATATATATATAATATACATATATAATATATATAATATACATATATATAATATATGTATATATAATATACATATATATATTTAGAGAGAGAGAGAGAGTCCACACAAGCATTTGATTCCAACTCTTCTATTGTATTTTCCTCCCAGGGATTTCTTGATTTGAAAGACTTTGGAGTATCAAAGAAAACCTCCATGTATTAAGTCACCACTCCTTTATTTTCCCATGCATATTCAAACCCTCTGTGATTGACCTTTGCAGTTCTTATCTGTCTCGGAAAACCAGACCAGGGTCCTGAGTGGATGTAATCTTAGCAGTAGCAAAAAAGCTCGAGTTAACCCTGCACAGCCCAAACATGGGGAAACGAGTATGCTTTTGAGACCACATAAATAGCACAAGGATGCAATTCCTTCCTTAAAATCTCCTGCACACAGGAGAGGGGCAGGGGAGCCCGGGGGAGGGAGCACTGGTGGGGAGCTGACCCCAGTTGTTTGTCTCACAGGTTCTGCCGCGATGAGGAAGCACCTGAGCGGGTGGTGGCTGGCCACTGTCTGCATGCTGCTCTTCAGCCACCTCTCTGAGGTCCAGGCGAGGGGCACCAAGCACAGAATCAAGTGGAACCGGAAGGCCCTGCCCAGCACTGCCCAGATCACCGAGGCCCAGGTGGCCAAGAACCGCCCAGGAACCTTCATCAAGCAAGGCCGCAAACTCGACATCGACTTCGGAGCCGAGGGCAACAGGTACTACGAGGCCAACTACTGGCAGTTACCCGATGGCATCCACTACGACGGCTGCACCGAGGCCAACATGACCAAGGAGGTGTTTGTCACCAGCTGCATCAACACCACCCAGGCGGCGAACCAGGCAGAGTTCCAGAAGCCAGACAACAAGCTCCACCAGCGGGTGCTCTGGCGGCTGGTCCAGGAGCTCTGCTCCCTCAAGCACTGTGAGTTTTGGTTGGAGAGGGGCGCGGGACTTCGGGTCACCACACATCAGCCGCTGCTCCTCTGCCTGCTGGCTTTCATCTGGCTCATGGTGAAATAAGCTTGCCAGGAGGCTGGCAGTGCAGAGCGCAGCAGTGAGCAAATCCTGGCAAGTGACCCAGTTCTTCTTTCCCAAACCCACACGTGTTCTGCAGGTGCCCAGGAGCGGTGATGCACTCGCGCCGCAAATGCCGCTCCCACTTATGCGCCCTGATATGTGCCTGTGTTCTGATAGATGGGGGGCTGTGGCTTCTCCAGCACTCCATTTTCAGCCCCTAGCAGGGCATCTGACACACTAGGTTAGTAATACATGCCTGATGAGACGAACACTCAGGAACTGCACCACCTGCCTCATGGTACTTCCCAACAACTCTTAGAGGTAGGTGTATTCCCGTTTTACAGATGAGGAAACTGAGGCTCGGAGAGCTGAAGTAGTGCACCCAGCATCACCAGCTAGAAAGTGGAAGAGCCGGGATTCAACCCTGGCTTGTCTAACCCCAGGTTTTCTGCTCTGTCCAATTCCAGAGCTGTCTCATGATCACTTTACAGCTCGTAGGGACTCACATTCAAACATGTATCTCTAATGAAACTGTGGAAGCTCCATGTTTAGAAATAAATGAAAACACCTGAGCTGGTGGCTGTGTACTTTGATTGGTACATGGAGGCTATTTTAATCCTTCTAGCTAAACTAAAATAGAATAAAGGGATTAAACTAAAATAGAAGTAAAGCTAGACAAATGCCCAGAAATCATATTGTAAGGAAATATTGAAAGCTGATTCCCAGAGTATACAGCAGGATGTGTCTGTGGTATAAAGATTTTCTTTTTCTTTTTTCTCTTTTTCGCTCTTGTTGCCCAGGCTAGAGTGCAATGGTGTGATCTCGGCTAACTGTAACCTCCATCTCCCAGGTTCAAGCACTTTTCCTGCTTCAGCCTCCCAAGTAGCTGGGATTACAGGTGCGTGCCATCATGCCTGGCTAATTTTGTATTTTTGGTAGAGGCAGGGTTTCACCATGTTGGTCAGGCTGGTCTCAAACTCCTGACCTCAGGTGATCCACCCACCTTGGCCTCCCAAAGTGATGGGATTCGATTTTATTTTTTTCAAAATAAGGATAAATGTTTGCTGTTCCCATTCCTCAAACATTACATGATTTAAGAAAAAAAAAATGTGAATGGCATGTTTGCTTCTAATGTTCCCCTAACCCTATGTGCATGTTTTCTGTGCGCCCATATGAGTATCTTTAAATATAATCCCTTTATATCTGTGTTCTATGCAGTTTCTCAGTTCTTTCAACACAGTCTGATGAGGGCCATCATCTATGTAAACCACTTACCACTACAAAATATATAATTACTCACCAAAAAGGTTTTAAAAACTGTGTCTTTAGGGAGACCCAATAAAGAATTCAGTCCATGCCATAAGCAGGAGTTGATACACCACCTTATTAGTTTAAAATATATATAACAAAATATGAATAATGTTTAAAGTATGTTTTAAATTTAAAACAATGAATTGAAGGCTCTAAGATGCCCCCACAGGTGCTCTGGGCCACTCTCAGAGACTCCCAGGCATTGTTGAACTATATTCAGAGAAAACAGCCACTGAATATTATCAATTCTCCTTCAAAGAGAGTTTATCAGTCTATCCAAAGCATTTCAGAACACGAGTGCTGATGAGGGCGTCTCTCATGCTGAGTCCCCTCAGCTATCAGTGTTCTTTTCAAGGTCACATTTGAAAGATTTTAACATTGAAAATAAGCAGATGACTTGGGGGCAGGGCAGCACAAAGAGCCTTACACTGGACACGTGGAGGAGACATCCACCCTGCAGCCAGGACCGGGATTCAGCTGCTGCCAGCGCCACACTCGCCTTCTGCTTCCACAGTCCTATTCATCTTAGATCAGAGAGCAAGAAAAAAACACAGAACATGTACTCTACAGTTATTTCCTGCTTTCTAATTTAAAAAAATATAACAACAATGGCAAGAGAGAAAAAAAGAACAAGTACCCAGAGGCTGACACTGACATTTCACTTCCTTGCTCTCCTGAGTTTAATTACAAGGGCACGTGCAGCCACCTAAGCCAAATGACTTCATTTCTGATGTGGAAATGCTTAGGCCATTATGTCATTCATTTTCTGTAATTGCTGTCTTTTCTCATCTTGTTAATACTCCTGGCAACCAGATTTCAGTGGAGCATGAGGTGAATGTATACGTGGTGATTCAAATGCAAAATTGGCTTATGGAGCTTTTAATTGAAAGTGTGTGTGCTTGAACATTCTTGCTCAAGTTGATGAATCATGGGGTAGAATAAAGGCTTTGGGAGTCTGGTTCGTCACTTTAGCAAAGGGGTATCGAGTGCCTACTATGTGCGAGACATTGTGAGGGGCTTCTGAATTGTGCTGGACATAATTGTTTTGCAGCGTGAAAAATTTCACCAACCATTGTTTTCTTGCTCCCTGCCAAGGGCTGACTTTTTAAAATATAAGTTTATTGTAAAAATGACATGAAAATTACAACAGAAATTCCATCCAAAAAAAAAAAAAAAACAAAACGCAATCCCAGCATCTGATTGAGTGAGCGTTTGCTGTTTCCCCTGTACTGTCCTCGTTCTTAACCATTTGGATATGTAAATGTTCATATTTGCAACAGAAAAACAGGTGAGCTTTTATATTCTAAATTTTTACTTCATTCAATGCTTTTTACTCATTTTTCTATACTTTTTCTTTTTCTTTTTTTTTGAGGCGGAGTCTTGTTCTGTTGCCCAGGCTGGAGTACAATGGTGCGATCTTGGCTCACTGCAACCTCCACCTCACAGGTTCAAGCAATTCTCATGCCTCAGCCTCCCAAGTAGCTGGGATTACAGGTGCCCACCACCAAACCTGGCAAATTTTTTTTGTATTTTTAGTAGAGAAGGGTTTTGCTATGTTGGCCAGGCTGGTCTCAAACTCCTGACATCAGGTAATCCACCCTCCTCAGCCTCCCAAAGTGCTGGGATTACAGGCGTAAGCCACTGTGCCCTGCCTGCTTTTATTTTCTTTCTCCCTACCCATCTTTCCCAGTCCTGCGCTCCTCTTCCAGACTGAGATGCAGCCTCTACCTTAACTGTGCTCAGATACATAAGTGAGGGATTTTTATTTGATTGTGCCTTTTAAAAATACTATGTACGTAAAATATTTACTCATCTGCAATTTGGCTTCCCTAACTTAACACTGCATCCTGAAACTCTCTGGAACTGCAGCTATCTAGATAGCTGACTCATTCTTTTGGATTGCTATGTAATCTCACTTAATACAGATGTACCATGGTTGATTGAATCATTGCCTTGTTGATGGGCCTTCAGATTATTTCCAGTTTTTTGCCACTGCAAACAATAAACATCCTTGTACATACTACGTTACAGTCTGGTGCTTTTGTTTCTGTGGAATAGATTCACACGTGCAAAATTTCTAGAACAAAGCCTGTGTGTGATTTAAATTTTACCAGCCATGACCAGGTTATGTTTGCATATAGCTGGAGCAAATCCCATTCCCACCAGCTGTTTATGGCATTAATTTGGAAGAGTTTCTGTCATTTAAATATGAGAAAACACCTTTCTATAAATGTTGCCTCAGCAGCTTCTCTGTTTTGCAAATGGCACACCTAAAGCTTTCCAAAACTTTTGACCATGAGGACCTTTGGAAAATCCTCCTAAAACTGTTAGCAATTTTCATTCTACACCTGGTCCTTGGCCCAAAACATCTGCACGAGAAACCTGGAAAACAGGCAGTGAGTGTGCAGGCTTCCAACTCAGAGGGTGGTGTGTCTGCCCAGCTCTGCACACCCCAGCAACTGGGAAGGCTTGAGGAGAGGTTATGCCCTGGACTTTGTACTGACTTTTACTAAAATGACACATGCAAGTATTTGCCTTCCAGCCAGAATACCCTCTAAATCCAAAAGCTCAAAAGGAGCAGAGATTCGAACACACTGTTAAGTAGCCCACGCTGTTCCTCCCCTCCAGGCTGGGGCAGACAATCAGCATTTCCCTGGAGCCCCTCACACCCTGCCTTGCTTAGGATATGCCAGACAATGTCTAGAAACTCCACCCTCTGGTCCTAGTAGGGTGTCCCAGGCACTGGCCTTCAGTTTGTCTTGAGCTGCCCACACTCTCTACCTCAAGCTTTCTGATAACAAGTGACTGGATTGAGGTGGTGGCCGATTGGGTCAAGGAACCCAGGCCCCACATCGTACTTATGGTGTGGCCACATCTTGTTCCTGTAGCCAACGCTTTTTCATCATTGCTGTCTATGGATGGACACGTGCACCCTAAGCTGCTTGTGTGTTGTTGCATGGCACATCCTGGAGTCTACCAGGGTCTGTACTGAAATGCGACAGCAGGGCCCGTGTGCCCTTGTGTAACCAGCACTGTCACAGACCACACCTGCCAGGCGAGTGATCAAGAAGACTTACACAGACATGGCAGCATGACCAGTTTTGGTTTTTCTGGCTCAGACACCTCTCTATTGAGGAACAGACCTCTTGGTGAGCCTGGCTCAGGCCAGAGGCTGAGAGTTTGCTGTCTCCCCAGAGGCCACAAGTCAGAGATGAGTGAGGGCTTCCTCTCCCTTATTCTCAGTGCTGGTAGAAGACCCCATTTCAGTGGGGCACCCAGCTTCCTTGGTGGAAGAAAAAGGAGCCCAACCCTCATGCCTCTGGGAATGCATCCCTACAAAATGGGAATTACTCAGATATTCCCTGCAAAATGAGAATAAAATACTGTTCCTTTGAGAAATCTCAAAGCACATTCCAGATCATCTAAAGACTGCCCCAGAAAAACAGACTCAGCTACTTCCATTGGCAAATGGGAGCCTTTGCCTGGGCCCAGGGCTTTAGGGAGCCTCACTTTGGAGCAAGAGCAAGCACCGGGAAGTGACCAAGATTCCACCCCCAGAGCACTAAAGCCCTGAGGCCGCTCTCACACAGTGAGCCCCAGACCCCAAATAGAGGCTGGGAGAGTCTATTCCTCTGGCATTGCGTGAGATGCCTCAGACTGAAGTAAGCCCCATGCACTGACCACTCCCCTTCTAAAGGGACTTTCCTGGTCAATACAAAGCTGACCCCCGAAAACAGCTCATCCTCCAATACTCAAGTGTCATCCCTGTACCCTAGGCTGAACTGTAACGGGCACACACATTCCCTGGAATCTTGGTAAAATGCAGGTTCTGCTTCAGCAGGTTTGGGGTGGACCAGATTCTATATTTCTAACAAGTATCACTGTCTCCTCCAAGATACCCTGTACCCTGAACTGAACTTCATCCCTCCACCTGCCCTCCCACACTCCCACCCATCCTGGGGATTCCCAGATCTTATTTTAATGCAAACTCTTTTGTGAGAAGGCATTGCAAGAAAGCATTGCTTTCTTAAACAATGCAAATTGTTTGGACTCCAACAGGCTTGGCCATAATCTATGGAAGGAAATTGGCAGAAGGCCAGGGAGGAACTAGAGGAAGCCGGAAGCAGGCAGGTCAAGGCCAGAGGAACTCACACAGCTGGCCTCTCTGGATGGAGGGAGGTGGGTGGTGGGAAGGGAGAGGGGAGGTACTGGTTGTGGGGAGGAGACCAACCATGCACCTCGTGTCCAGGGGAGAATTACATACTCAGGCTTATCAGAGGTGACATCATCATCCAGCAGGGGAAGGTGTTTTGCAACCAGGGGCTCCATGCTCAAGAAATAACATTCAGCACCAAGGAGAGGGATTTTCAAGAACAAAGCAGAGGATAAGATGCAAGCCATGTCAGTTGTGTTGTGCTGGAATTTCCAAATCTGTAATTAAGATTCTAATTTTTTTTTTTTGAGACAGAGTCTCACTCTCACCCAGGCTGGATTGCAATGGCTCGATCTCAGCTCACGGCAACCTCCACCTCACAGGTTCAAGCAATTCTTCTACCTCAGCCTCCTGAGTAGCTGGGACTACAGGCGCCCACCACCACGCCCAGCTAATTTTTTTTGTATTTTTAGTAGAGACGGGGTTTCACCATGTTGGTCAGGCTGGTCTCAAACTCCTGACCTCATGATGATCCACTCATCTCAGCCTCCCAAAGTGCTGGGATTACAGGCGTGTGCCAATTTTTTTAATTGGCTGTGTTGGTTCTGGGCCATTTAGCAATCAAGAACAAAATACAGTTGATTCCTGCTGGTGCCCAAGCCAAATCATGTCATCGCCTCTGCTTTCCTGGGGAAACCAAATAGAGGGAGCAGGAAGCAAAGGGCTGGTAGGTTTTTCTCAGTGTTGGACCCACTTGGCATAGCCAAATGGTGGAAGCCTCCACCCAAAGTTAATGGATTTTCTAGGCTCACTTGCACATGAGCAGACTCCAAGAAGTTCCTTCTGGAATTTCAAATGTGATGTAGTCTGCAAATCTGCTCCCTGTCAGCTGGGAAGATGCTGACTCGTGCAGATGTCTGTTCCTGAAAGTCCAGCTGTCAGACTCTCTCCAAGGGCAGGACCCAGGCCTCCCTCATCTGTCTGTGGGGCCCTCACAGGCAGCATCCTGCCTTGGAGATGGGTTTTACTTAGAATTACAGATCATTCTTCCTCTGGGAATTATCTCAACTCCTAACTTATGTTTAACATTTGAGTTAATGTCCTTCTTGGCCTCACCTTGGGCATTTTGTGGGTTCATTCATGCCTCCACTCAACAAACATACATTCAGTTCCTACTATGAGTCTGTCTTCTCTGTGCAGGAGCTCTAATGGTGGACAACAGAGGCAACATGCCTGCTGTTAGGTGTTTTGTTCTGGTGGCACATGCACGTACATATAACCAAAGGTGTGCTACTGCACCAGCTCTATGCCAGAGTAAGGGTGAGGGAGCCCAAATTTGTAGTATTTGTCAATTTCTATGAGGTAAATGGTGACCCAGGCAATTTCAAGTTACCATGATGTCACTGAATGTGGAGTTAATAGAGATGCATATGATCATCTCTCAGGAGCCTGTATGACCCGTTCCAGCACAATTAATTCAATTTAACTGTTTACTTTGTAACCTTTACACATATTAATTCACTCCTATAAACAACATCATAGCTCTCCCAAGTCAGAGCTGAAGTCATCTCAACTAGGAGTCTATTGATGGATTGGCGGTGGTTCTCCAGGTCCCTCCCCCTTCCACGCAGACACCTAGGTGAAGGCAGCCCCAGGTGGGCACAAGAAGAGCCGAGGCCAGAGCAGAAGAGAAACGGCACATGGAGCTGCCGCTGGAGCTGAGGATGATTTAGTAGTAAATATTTTTTATTTTCTGTTGCATGCCTGACAGTCCACTGGGATCTGCAGATGCCACAGTGGATGTGTCACTGCCACAGTCTTCACGGTGCTCACAGCCTGATGCAGAAAGGATAATCACCATGCAGCCTGGGGAAGCATTGTGTTGGACATGGGAATTAGCAAGAAAGGCTTTCCAGGGAAGGCAAGGCTGAAGGGACGGATGGGGCCATCCAGGTGGAGAAGCTGGAAAAGATGCAGAATCACTGCGAAAAAGAAAACAAGACTATGGTGCATTCCAGGAGCCTCGAGTGGTCCAGCACTGTGGGGATGTGGGCACCAGTGGAGGAGAGTGATGAGATGGGGCTGGAGAATGAAAGGAGCAAGATCGGCAAAGATCCCTCCTGCTCCTTGCCCTGTGTCCTCTCGGGAAGCACTTATCAGACTGTAATGGACACACAGATTCCCTGGGATCTTGGTAAAACGCAGTTTCTGCTTCAGCAGGTTGGGGTGTACCGGAGTCTACATTTCTAACAAGCTCCCTGGTTATGTTGACGCTGCTGGTCCATGGACTACCCTTTTCTAGCAAGGCTGTAGGGAAGAGGAGAGCACTGAAGGGTGTTAGGAAGGTGGATTCCACGATCAGGCTTGCATTTCTAAAGATGACTCTAGCTGCTGGGGGCAGGATGGGCTGCAGGCAGCCACAGCTGCAGGAGCAGTGGAGGAGAAAAACAAGATTAAGAGTTAAGTCTGGGTTAGTTGCAGTGGCTCATGTCACTTTGGGAGGCTAAGATGGGAGGATTGTTTGACCCAGGAATTTGAGACCAGGCTGGGCAACATGGCGAGATTCCATTTCTACAAAAAATAAAAACTCATCCAGGTGTGGTGATGCACACTTAGTCAACTACTTGGAAAACTGAGATGGGAGGATTGCTTGAGCCCAGGAGGTCAAGGCTGCAGTGAGCCATGATCCCGCTGCTGCACTCCAGCCTGAGCAACAGAGCAAGACTCTGTCTCAAAGAAAAAAGAATGAGTTAAATCTGGCACATGATGAGCTTGAGGGATCCCATTTGGATCCTGCTTTGTATCAGGCTCCTTGTCCTCACCACCTGTCTCACCTGTTTCTCCTCCCAAGGGGGACATGGAGCTCCCAGGATTCCTCCCATGCCCAGACATCTTCTCAGGCCTCTATGCGCCAGCTTGTGTGGCATCACTTGGCTTCACAGAATTGGGCAAAGTCATGCTTAACGTCATTCAGTCCTGTGGCACAGTGGAGTCATTTATTTTAGGGGCAGATCTATCTCAGTGGCTGGAACCCCACAACAAGGAAATATCCAGCCCAAATGTCAACCGTGCCAAGGTTAAGAAACTCTGTTGCAGAGTGCAACTCAATTCCCATTTTATGAATAGCCTTTCTGTCCAATATAATTCTGAAAACACAGACTAGACTAATTTGCAAATACTGCTTAAAAGAGTATTTAACCTAACCAATGTCATTACCAAAGGCAATGGTTGACTTTAAATATCAAGTGATACCTCCAGAATGATTAAACCACAAAGTCAGCTTAGAAAGACAGAAACTGGGACATATTATATACCTTGTAATGTTTCTTGAACCTGCTCTACCAGTCTCATCTGTTGATATGGAAAGTTAGTTAGAACTGTTTTGAGTTAGCCAAGCACACAATTTCCTTATAACACTTTTCAGAACTATGATAAAAATTAAATGATATATAAAGCACCTGGAAAGTAGAAAAACACTCTACAAATGTTCTCAAAATGTTTGTTGCAACATGTGAAAAATGAAGAGCTTCACTTATTTGTCCAAATTTGTCATGACCATGTGTTTGGACCGTTAAATAATTTATTTGTTCTCTCTTTTTACAATGATCCCTCATAGATGTCTTTTACAAAGATCAGCGCATATATATAGTATGTGTGATGCAAAAGAAAGCAACTGTGTTTTTCAAACAAATAAAGTATCAAGGTAGCATATGAGAGTTCTAATTGGGAGCCAAATTTTTTTTCAAACTATTCTGAGTTTTGTCGTTGTTGCTGTTGTTTGAGATGGGATCTCATATTATCACCCAGGCTGGAGTGCAGTGGCACGATCAAGGTTCACTGTAGCCTCAACCTCCCAGGCTTAAGCAATCCTTCCACCTCAGCCTCCCAAGTGACTGGGACCGCAGACGTGCACCACTATCCCTGGCTAATTTTTTGTATTTTTAGTAAAGACAGGATTTCACCGTGTTGCCCAGGTTGGTCTTGAACTCCCATGCTCAAGCGATCTACCTTCCTCGGCCTTCCAAAACACAGGGATTACAAGGCGTGAGTCACTGTGCCCAGCCTATTCTAAGTTTAAGTAGAGAAAGTTTTCAGTACTTTATTAATCATGCATCTCCATATACACATCTTTCCTTTTTTTTTTTTTTTTTTTGAGATGGAGTTTCGCTCATTACCCAGGCTGGAGTGGAATGGCGCGATCTCAGCTCACCGCAACCTCCGTCTCCTGGGTTCAAGCAATTCTCCTGCCTCAGCCTCCCAAGTAGCTGGGACTGCAGGTGTGCGCCACCATGCCCAGCTAACTTTTTGTATTTTTAGTAGAGACAGGGTTTCACCATGTTGACCAGGATGGTCTTGATCTCTTGACCTCGTGATCCACCTACCTCAGCCTCCCAAAGTGCTGGGAGTATAGGTGTGAGCCACCACGCCTGGCCCCACATCTTTTTTTTAATATATTTTGTGAATTTCTGCTTTCATCCATATGAAATTAAAAAACTATCTAAAAAAATTTTTATTACAAAATAAACTGTGATTTTCCAATCATTCCTGGGCCATTTGTTGCTACTTGAGTGATTTGCCCATTGTGTAACGGAGACTGACTCCCTGTTACATAACTAACCGTAAGCTTGAGAAAGTCAGTCCTACCAATATGCTACTCAGGAGGAATAAATGGGCCAATGACAATGGGTCAGGCTGCTGAGACTTCAGAGTCAGATATACTAAAGCTGCCATGGTAATATTTATCCTTTGGATCATAGCTAGAGTGAAAGGTCTTTTTTTTTTTTAATTGTACTTTAGGTTCTGGGGTACATGTGCAGATCATGCAGGATTGTGGCATAGGTACATACGTGGCAATGTGGTTTGTGCCTCCATCCCCCCATCACCTGTACCTGGCATTTCTCCCAATGTTATCCCTCCCCAACTTCCATATCCCCCACTGCCCCTCCTCTAGTCCCCCCCAACAGGCGCCAGTATGTGATGCTCCCCTCCCTGTGTCCATGTGTTCTCACATATGACTGAGAACGTGCGGTGTTTGATTTTCTGTTCTTGTGTCAGTTTGCTGAGAATGACGATTTCCAGATTCAGCCATGTCCTTACAAAGGATACAAACTCATTGTTTTTTATGGCTGCATAGTATACCATGGTGTATATGTGCCACATTTTCCTTAGCCAGTCTATAATCGATGAGCATTTGGGTTGGTTCCAGGTCTTTGCTATTGAAAACAGTGCTGCAATGAACATACGTGTGCATGTGTCTTTATAATAGAACGATTTATAATCCTTTGGATATATACCCAGTAATGGAATTGCTGGGTCAAATGGAATTTCTATTTCTAGGTCCTTGAGGAATTGCCACACTGTCTTCCACAATGGTTGAACTAATTTACACTCCCACCAACAGTATAAAAGTGTTCCTATTTCTCCACATCCTCTCCAGCATCTGTTGTCTCTAGATATTTTAATGATCGCCATTCTAACTGGCGTGAGATGGT